>JANAWD010000073.1:0-98915 GCA_027627245.1 Meripilus lineatus | reverse complement strand
TGCGCCTAACTTCCTCTCGCTCTTCGCTTCACGACGTCCAGCAACTTCCGGGACCCCCTACCACCCTCCTCAGGTGCCCTTTTGCCCTTCAATGTATCGTCAACACACCCATCAACAACAGTCGCCACCGCATCCTTTGAGTCATTGTCGCCTTTTTCAGGAGCATCATAGCACTCCTTCATGTGTCGCTCTGCCTCTTTGAACTCCATCACCACTACATTCTCAAGAGTAAGAGGTCGTGACGGGTCCCATCGTATAAGCGCTGGTCTGACAGGCACAGGGTACGGTGGCACGATAGATCGGCCTCTATGAATATCCTCGAAAATGAAGGCGACGTCATCTTCATCTATAGGTAGACGGCTGGGTAAAACAAACGTGAATCAGAATTTGCGTTGTATCAACCCAAAACGAGTAGGGTTCAGCGTACTTGATCGAGTGTCCAGAGAGCCTCTGTTCTCTCTGCAATAGATCGCGGTACAGCCTCTCGTAGAGTTTCTTACGCCCTCGGATAGCGAGGGGATTCGAAATGGGTTTCTCCGCTAATTCGCAGATTATGTAGGTCGCTATATGCAGACCGAATATCGAAGGTATGGGTCCTACATAAGGATATACAATCAATAAATGAGGCTTAAAAGTGTGCCATCAGGACTCACCAAGGACGGGAAGTATTCTAACCCTGAAGTCATCAAACACACCCAATTCCTTGACGTCGCCTTTCTGGAATTCCTCTTCAGGAAGGGGGAGGAGTTTGACATCCCCTGGAACCTCTGTTGAATAGACAACAGGGATACCGGATGTTACACCCTGTAGACGAAGCCTTCGCCGTACTGAGCGGGCGAGAGGATCATACACAGTGTATGAGATATCGCTGATCTGTATACGAGTGGGGTCACACTTCGTCCCTGCGCCCATTGATGAGAAGACCTATGGAAGGGGTTAGGGTTTGTGATCAAGTACAGTCGGGTTACAAACCTTGATGTTATTGTCGTGGCAGTACTTTAGGAGATCTACTTTTGTTGTAATATTGTCGATGGCATCTGAGGAGATCACACAAGGTTTCAATTTGGAGAAGCTTTCCAAGGACAGGAAACGTACCTATAACCCAATCTGCATCTTCTAACAGTCTTCCCCCTTCTTCTTTCCGCCAGACATCCACACGGCAGTCCACGCGAACCCAACGAGAGAATTGTTTCAGCGTGCGTTCGATACATTTGACTTTGGGCGTCCCAACATCTGCCAGGACTGCTGTAGCATGTCGGTTCAAGGATGACAGAGTGACGTAGTCGAAATCGACCAACCGAATGTTGGTGACACCACTTCGATTCAAATGAGATCATTCGAAAGCCATGTATCAATGTGGTGAACTCACGAGCGAACCAACATTACTGCAGCCCAACTCCCCACACCACCGCACCCCACCACGACCACGTTCCCCTTTCGAATCTTGGCCATACCCTCCTCCCCAAAGAACGCGTAATTCCTCGCCAATTGTTCTCTAACCAGTTCTTCGTCGTATCCATTCCCCAAAGCAGACTCATTGATTTCAAATGGAGCTGGTAGCTTAGAATTCAGAGTGATGGGAGAATGAGGAGCGGAATGGCGACCCTTTTCCACTATAGAACGAGAGATGTGGTCATGCAGCTCTAGCCTCTTTCTTCTACGAGAGTATTGGTTGTAAGCAGAGATAACCCCGATAGTGGCCGCTGAAGCTGCAACCGCAGTAGCAATGAGCTGAGCTTTGTGGGATTGTAAGTCAAGGTTCATGATCAAAGTTAGAGATTTCGCTGTAATGGATCAGGGAATGGGGATGGTGGAGCTAAAGTGACAACGGCTGGGTGAAGTATGGGTTTTATATCTTCTCGCGGAGCTGAGCTCCGGCTGCGTAGATGGCGGTCGTGTTCAAAGTACGAGTACGAAGGTGGCCGGCATCCCCTGCCTTGACACGCATTTTCAAAATCTACTTTCGCGTTTGCTTACAAATAATTGATTGCTTGTGTCCTCACTGGATTTGGCAAGTATCGTGGAATTAGATCAAAGTAATCTATCAGCCTGAACCTGCATGCTACATGTTCAACACGATATTTCAAAATCTGAAACACAGTATTCTTACCTGGTGACTATAATGATCAACAAGAGATAGGTACCACCACTCGTTCCCTTTAGAAACGAGAGAAGAAAAAATGAGTTCTGGAAGAAGAATGACAAGAAACATCGACGGGGACGCCGCGGAGTCGACAGCGTCCTCCAAAGTTATATTGTAAATCCACAACTGCACCTAGGTCCCTGCCGCGATATGTTCTATATAGCCTGGGCTCCTATCTTCCGCCAACAACCGAGGAAATGCCGACATTGCCACGTCCTCGATGTCAGGTTATTGAGGGAGATATTTACGAATCAACCAGAGAATCCTAAACATTATCATATATGTCTTGGAATGCTCACCTACATGAGCGGGATTCATCTAACGAGCCATGCTCCTCAGTGCACCCATGAAGGAAACCCGAAAGCAGAAGAGTTCGCCAATTTTGAACCCTCCCGATCAGATCTATCACGTGATCTTCTCGATCCATATGGTAGTTGTGGCTGACCTCGCCCACATCTTACCGGGTTTACCTCTAAAAGCAACACCCTCCCTTACAAGTTACGAACACTTGCCAGCTCATAAGTTCCCCCTTGAACTATCCCCCTGTCGACTTTGTCTCCTCCTGTCGTTTGATTCTATACTTCCCCCAACATGGCGAAAAAGTTCGATCCCAATACCGCTCAGAATGCTGTCGAGGTACGTGGGTCGGGTACTTGGGATCATGGAAAGTGGGAGGTTACTGAACAGGAGGCGACGATCCTAGATTGAGAAACAGTACGTTGTCGACGATCTCTTCTTGACGAATCAACTAACCCCTTGCCAGGTTTGCTGTAAAGGCCGTGGAACACGCTCAGGTACGGCTGAACTCGGTCCTTTCGTATGAGAAAGTCACATACCGAACTTCACCGACATAATAGACGTACTGGAATCTCCTAGAGAAAGTACCTCCTAAGCAACTTCGATTAACAAAGTGAGGAGGCGATATTATCTCGCCACCCGTCCTGCAAGGTTATATTGACCTCGAAGTAACCAGGTTGGACGACGAGATCTTTGAGCACACTATGCGGGATTTCCCCGAGCTGAATGAGGAGCCATATGAAAAGATCACAAAACTCGACGAGGACTGGATGAAGAGCCCCGAGGGGAAAGAGAGATGGAGAAAGTTCATTCAAGCGTAGGTCATCCTTCATGTGGGAACCCGTCCCTGACATTTAATGGCTTGGTTAATAGTTACGAAAAGAAGGTCACAGACTACAACTTTGGGTCCCTGATCCGGACGGACTCCCGTGACGAATACGGCGAGAGGAATACCATCTTCGGTAAGAATTCTCGTCTGTAGAATCGGGCTTCTCACTGACTTCCATTCTCACAGTTACCCGAATACAAGTATGACTTCAACGAAATATTTCAGTCGCCAGTGTACTGACACTAGATTGTCTTAACCCCTCAGTTCTATGCCTTTGAGATTGCACGAAACCGACTCGGCCTGAACGACAAAGCTCACGAAATCGCCAAGACTCAAGCACAAGAGGAAAAGGAGAAAGCCGAAAGAGAGAAAGTCAAGGGTAAAAAGAGGGCAAACGGCAATGGAAGATAGCGATATTTCCGTACCTGAGAGCTCAAGTTGAACGTCGCGCGAATTGTTAGGTTTGTAGTGATACCAGATTCTTCTGGACTTGGATTTGTTTTACCCTGTCTCGTATCTTGTGTACCGCATGCCCTTCGATAAGACAGCATCAGTCTACTTGGTTTCGTGATTCTACGATCATTATGACCTGCTGCGGCCTCTCAAACCATTCCATAATCGATTGTGGAAACCAAGTCCGATAAGATACAACCATACACGAGGCACTTTGACCCGTGCTCATAGATTGGCCTTCGTTCTCGACACCAAGACACCGCCGTCAAGAGGTATATGAGCCCCTGTGACGTGTGCTGATGCAGGGCTGGCAAGGAACAACGCTTTCGTTGACAAGAAAAATACGATTCAGCCTAAATCGGTAGTATGACGTGAGATGTGCATACCGAGTCCTGCCATATCTCTCGTCGTCCCGGCACGACCTGAGCTACTATGTCAGCGGTGCTGCTGTATATACCGTGCGGCTGACATACCCATCGGCTGACCCACTGCCATCCCATCTTCTCCTTGTGTTTTATAGCCGAATGCTGTCATCTTGGAAGGGAAAACACTGTAGAATTGTTTAACGAATGGTAAAATGGCATGCATATAGCCTACCCAGGTAAGATTGCATTGACACTTAATGACCACAACGGGTTGCTGTAAGTAAGCATAATTCAAAGTAGGCCCAAATTGACATACGTGATGAATTTGGGAGCAAGGGTTGCTGCCAATTGGGACGAAAGATGGTTCACGGCAGCTTTGCTGGTATGATCTGTGGTGGAACAGGTGAGTCAAGCACGCGCGTATGAATCCCACCATGTATCACTGACAACTCCAAAGTCCATGGCCCTCGCTGGCGAGACTGCTCTCTGTTGCTACTGCAACTTGAGAAGCTATGGATGATATATTGATTACTCGTCCGGGATCTCTGTTATTTGAGTCCTTTGCAAGTAAATCTGTCAAACTAGCATCGAATGATTGAGCAGGAGTATGACCCTCGGCTTCGAACTACGTACGCGGCAGTTACTGTACCAGAGATGATGGATGAGCAGATTGAAGGCCATGGGTTCACCGAGGACTCACAATAGAATATACTCTTCACATTCAGAGACATGACGCGATCCCACCCCTCCCTCTCTGGTACGCTACCCCGGCCGTCAATACCTGTATCACGAGAAGGACCGGTGCGAGCTCACTTATTGTAAGGGGCACCCCAAGTAGCACCAGAATTATTGACAAGTATGTGCAGTTTCGATTCCTTTTGCTTGAAAGCTTCGGCGAGAGCTTCGCAACCTGCCTTATTCTGGACATCTGCATAAGAGATATTTCAACCCAGAAGCTGTGAATCAACCCACACCCAGGTCTGCGATAATGTAGTGGCAACTTCCAGGGCCTTGCTTGTTAAGGGCCTCTGAGACCTTACTCGGCAAATGTGAGCACTGCACCGTTTCAATGCAGAATCGCAGGTACCTCTTTCAACTGCTTCTCCTTCCGAGAAGCGATGTAGACCTTCGCGCCATTTTGGACGAAAGCCGACGCAATCATGGTGCCAATTCCGGAACCCCCTCCAGTCACAAGAGCTGCACGCATATTGGTAGAGTCAGACACCATTGCGAAGCTGTCCATGTGTTGTTCACATACCAATTTTTCCCTTGATGTCATACAGAGAAGCAGCGGACAAATCTGTGGGAATCCGTGAGCCCACAGTTCGTAACTTGTGGAAGCAATCCGACCATTGTTACTGGACATGATCTCGTATTTTGTTGGGACAAATTGAAGTCGAGTCGTTATGAAGTTGAAAAGACTGATGATAGATGCTGTACACCCCGCATCCCCACAAAACGGAGGATTATATGGACCTACATGATGCTGATTTGCTAGCAGGAGGTCGGTCATCGGCCGGGGTCCACAACCGGCTTCGCACCTTCCAAAAAAGCCGGCGAGCCAATGGAATGTGAATGTTGTAAGCGCCTGACCGGGCCGACTCCACGTGGATTTAACGCCCATTGTGGAGGTACGTCAATTCCAGGCTCAGGCTGCCACTTCGACCCTTGGTTACTCCTTCGAACACGTTTGGGGGTTGCTCCGCTTGCCATGGACAGCTACGAGTAGTAATCTCCTGAATGTCAACAGGCTCTTCATATACGGATCAACTACACGAATCATACGAGCTTCAATCCCGCCACCTTCAAACCGCACCGTCGCCAAGGATGCCAGACTCGGAAGAGCATGAGCACCTTGAACAACAAGAATGCAACCCTCTCAACCCGGAAAGCACTGGAGATGTTGAGCCAGTATCCAAGGTGAGAGGTTAGTCGGCTCATTGTCTTTGCTGATTATTGTCGCAGCTGACATGGTGACCAGGCAAGAAGAGGTTGCTGTTCAGATTAGGCATTTCATTCTTCCTCTTTGGCCTCATTAACAACGGTGAGCACGACGTGGATAATAGTCGCATTTTCTCATCAGGAAACTCACGCTTTGGGTGCGTTGTAGTTCTATATGTAATCATATTATCTGCTGCTCTCGACCTGGTTCCACCTTCCACGCCGAAAGGTGTCATACTCTTTTGTAACATTGCGCCTTCGTTGGTCGCAAAGATTGGATGGCCTTATCTCCTGAAAGGACGGATACGTTACGCAAGGCGGTTGGTTGGGTGCTGCGTAGTGAGCGTCTGTGGAATGATTGTAAGTATGTCAGAACTGTACAGTTCGACACATGAAGTTAACAGATCCAAGGTTGTCGCATTGTTCGAGAGCATCTTTATGAGGCTTCTGGGGATTTGTTTCGCCTCGTTTTCGTCAGGTCTTGGCGAACTCACGTTCCTTCAGCTATCAACTACTTACCACCCACCCTCCGTCGCGGGTCATAGTGTGGGGTATGTGACTTTGTATTTTTCATGAATTTCATTGATTGTTGTGACCATTTTACTTCGATAGATATTTTGCATCAGGTACAGGTGCCGCCGGCCTTGTTGGTGCGTCCCTTTGGTGGGCAGTAAGAGGTCTCGGCGTTCGTACAGGCGTTGGACTCTCATCGGTATGAATTTGCATTGACGTTTTTGACGTGACTGATCCGGTTTCCCTTACCTCGACCCCTCCGCATGGTCTATGACTTCATCAGATTATGCCACTCGTAATTCCGCTGTCATACTTCTTCCTTTTGCCACGGCCTGCGGCGTTCTCTCCAACTGCACTCCCAGCCTCATACGAAGACGAGGTTATTGGTGCACAGCCAACGACACCCTATACTGCGTTACCCACAGATGAAGACGTTGAGCTTACGGAAGAAGCCCTGCAACCAAAGGCACCAATCGCCCTTACCTTTAATGAGAAACGGGACCTCGTGAAGCCTCTGCTACTTAGATATATGTTACCACTATGTAAGGCATTCTCACCGTCGTGTGCTGGTGACACTTATTTGAATCACCCGTCGCGTTTGCTTCCAGTTTCAGTGTATTTGGTAAGTTTCATACACTCTATCTGGCGACTTTATCTCATGCAGCAATCCTAGCTTGAATATACCATCAATCAAGTAAAATTTCCTTGACATTTATTCGTCTTGTGCACTGACTTGTAATAGGGCATTGCACCAACCCTAATCTATCCTGTACCCTTGGAGGAGCAATACTGGCTTCTGAGTCGAATTATCCATTCTATTCGGGATTATTATCCTCTTTGGCAGGTGGGATTCCTGCTGAATTTTTCGATGTCATGCTTCTCACTCCAACTCGCTAGCTTGTCTACCAAACAACCGTATTTTTCTCGCGGTCTTCGATCTCGTTTGGGATTCCACCGCTCCCGACTCGTTTGCTGTCACTCCCTGCTTTCATCCAAGCAGTCATCTTGACTGTGCTTGTATTCGAGTCGGCGTATGGAATCTTTGACTCCAAGTCTCAGGGTCTGAGCTTCTCTCTTGTGTTCCTTCTCATAAGCATCGAAGGGATCTGCGGAGGATTGGCATAGTACGATAACATTTTTCCTCGCCTCGTTCTAGTCTTGTGGCTAACTTCTTTCGTTCCCATCAGCGTAAACGTGTACTATCGCATCAACCAAGAAGATCACTTCGGTTCTTCCTCGCGTGAAGGCGGCGAAGTTGTCGAGGTTGACCCTCAGCGAGCAAAGCAGGAACGAGAATTCAAGATTGGGTCGATTGGGTTCTCGGACGGAGCTGGGATCCTACTCGCTTCTCTGGTCGCGATGCCTACTGAGATCGAGTTGTGTCGGGCTCAAGTCAATAGAGGGAAAATGTTGTGTCAAAGCTTGTAATTGTAATTGTGGACACAATAGGAAAGCCGCAGTATATTCGCATCTCTCGGGTCGTCAGCAGGTTGGCTTCTGCCATCGCAGGGCAGACGGTCGCTGTGGCCGAGCCCTAGACGTGTGGCACCAGACCAGAGTCCATTGTGATGCCGCGTGGCGGGAGCAGAAAAGCGTTGTGACGACTGGTTGTGACTTTTGTGACTGCTCTTGTGACCTGATCCTGGGCGTCTTGTGACTGGGAGGAAGCGATCAAAATCAGTTCTCTGACTTTGACCGCGATCACCGAGTATGCCAGTCGTATACGTCCAGTGGCACAGCGGGTAAGACAACTCATCCAACAGCAGGAACATCCACAACACTATATGAAAGCTCTATAAGATGAACGATATCCCGTTCATTGACACGGTCCCGGAAAATCCGATGGGATTCGTTGGCAACGTGTGACGCGACAGAACGCGGTTTCCTAGATTCCCGTTGCCACCCCCGGACAGTCGGGGCCAACCCACCTTCCCAACTCGTGGGCACCACCTTTCCTTTCCATCTTTCACCCAACCTTTTCGTTATATCCCTTCGGTGCGGGGCGTCGTACTCGTCTTTTTCTTGCAGCTTGGCCTGCTCTCCATTCTTTTTTGTGTCCCCTCCTATCCCACCGACCGCCAACACTCCCGATCCTTCACCCAGGCAAATATTCCGCTGGCTGGCTGGTCTTCTTGAGATCTGTACTATCAATATCATCGGACAGGGCCTACTTGAAATGCTTGGTTGTGTTGTCTGAAATTTCTGGATCATCTATCGGATTTCACCCCCGTCTCTCTGCCCCCGCCGCACATTCAATGGGCACAGTTTGTCTCTCTGTTGCCCCATCCTACGCTGTCAGTCTCTCACCAGACTCGAGTCTGGCACGCTCCTCATCCCTCCCGCCCTCGAACTCTTTTTTTCGGTCTGTCTCATTTTTGCTAAGAGGGGCTATGGAAGGTACGTCCTGCAGACCTCTCCGAAAATTTCATTGTCTTCATCACTCCAGAGACCGCTCATTTTGGCCATCCCGTTTTCAATATCGTTTTCCTCGAATTTTGTGGGCAGGGAGTTGTGCTGGGGGAAGAAGTCTGCTCGTCACCAACCTGGATATTGTTATCAGCCGCTGAAGGGCCAACTCCTCAGCGACTGTTACTGTATTGGTCTGAGACGATAGGACCTATTCTGCCGGATCTCTCCAACGCCAGTATTCTCCCAACTGCATCATTGGGCCAGCCGAGGTCAACTGTCACCTACTTTGGGTATGACTGACAGGCCTACTTGATCGGTCTCATAGGGATAAGACCCATGTTGCTGCAGACGCCATTGTGATCGCGACTTGAATGAATGGCGCATGTCTTATCCTTCAGCCTATTCTCATCGTTAAGGCTACGCATGGGGTGTTCTGACCGCGTTGTGCTCACACGAGCCAATGCGAGTCGCTTTGTTTCTATGCCCATGTTCAGAAATCTCTTGGCACCTCATTGAAGACTCATTGCTGACTTTTCTTGTCAACAGAGCCCATTTGTTACTGGCCTCCGAAGGTATCATCTATTTCATCTTAGCTTTGCTGGATCTCCTCTCCCATCTGGTACCTGGTGCAAGCACCTCCCTCTCCTCCTTCAAGGGACTGGACATTCTCACCGGTAAGAGAAATCAGGCTCAATTTGGATGCCGGTGTATTAATGGCAACAATTTCGTTCCCTCGCAGGTGTTCTGTCCTTCATCCCACTTCTCCTTTTCACCGTCTTCGTTTTTAATTTCACCGTCACCGAAATTCTGTCCAACTTCCCCCAGAGGGTACAGACGTTTACTCGATATACCCTCCTTGTCTCCATACCCCTTATCCTCGTGTTCAACGAGCTGAGCTCATTCGTTGACCTCTCTTACCGTAAGCGAAAGAGCCTTTCTCTCTCCCACACGGAGTTAATCAGTGTTCCCACAGGTCTAATTCAAACCGCCACAGGACCCGCCATCGCCGTTGGTTTCACGAACGACGCCGTACGGACCTTTCTAGACAGCTTTGTGCTGGTCCTTCTTGTTGTCTTCCAGGTCACATGTTTCAGCGTTGCTTTCTTGAGGTTGTTCAAAGCCTTCACCAGTCAGCGTCGAAACGAAAAGGAGGCTGATCTTGCCTCGGAACATGAAGTCCATCTGTTCAACGGACTTGGGTGGATCGCTGGTGGCATCATCCTTGGCGCTCTTGATTCTGTCATCGGATTTGCAGGTGGTGGCTACGGAGGTGCTATCACCAGAAGAGTTCTCAGGTTTCTCAGTCGAGCATGCCTTGTGATTGGTGTTGTCAAAGGGTGTGTAGATCCCCCTTTCCGCTCGTTGATGCCCCCGTTGTTGACTATTGGTTGATATTTTTACACAGCGTGGATACGATTGAAGATTTCAGGATGTTTGAGTCGAAGCCTACTCGGCGTCACACACAACGCAGATCGATGCTTCGTGCTCTCATCTCCAACCCCCGGAATAGTACGTTTCGACAAGTGGATGGATGGCAGTTTAATCCGTATCATCCTCCCCCTGTCGTGAGCAACGTCAACACCGTTCCAATCCTTACCCCCACACCCGCAAAGAGATTCTCGCGTCCTCTTTCGCGAACTCTCATGGCAATTCCCCCACGTCTACCATCCCCCATAGCGATCTTCCCCTCTCAGGAGAGAGTTATAGTGCGCGAAGGCAGGAACCGCGCACCAACGCTATACATGCGAAGGGTCTCTGAAATTGACGTCGTTTCCGCCTTGGAAACTGCGAAGTCAATGTATACAGATGGGAGTTTCCCCTCGTCTCCCGCTGCTGCCAACGTCCGGGACTCTGGTATTGCTTCCATATACTACACGACTCCGTATTCACTCGGCACCTCACCCCCTGAATATTCCGAGCTTACGCCCAACAAGGCTTCCGCCAGGCATACGATTGCGGGATCCCGTGGTGTCGATGGTCTCGCTGCACGCTTCGTCCGTACACATCGCGTACAGCCAAGCAGCCCCACCCTCCCCCGTCATTCCACTTATTCGGTCTTCAGTGGCAACTCAGAATCCGTCGGTACTATTCGTGCATTGGCTGACCAATTCCCTGGTTTACCTCCTCGCCCACGCCCTGGTCCTAATAAGCTCCGAAAGTCAAACCCTAATCTTAAGAGCTTCTTGGCTATTAACGACTCGGAGAAGGCTGACTCGGTCGATCCCTCGCCTGTTCCCTCTGCCGTCGGTGTATCACGCAGCGGAAGTGCTAGGAGTCAAAGGACAGTTGGATCTGATGGCTTGGTGCGCAGGACAAGTTCCGTCAAGCGAAAGCCCGTACCCAAGGATATCCTCCTCGAAGAGGACACCGGCAAGGCCACAGAAGAACAGGTTGAAGAAGTCATGGACATCAAGCCTCAGGGTGCACCTCAAGAAGAAGTCAAGCGCGAAGAACAACCGCCCAAGGACAAGGACAAGGAACCTCCCATGGAAGCCATCATGGAGAAATCAGAACCCGATTTGAACGAATCGAAACGGGCTAGCAACTTCACTCAGGAAACGCACGCCACAACGACGCGTTCCATGAGTACCCGTTCTGACCGACCCATGGCCGGCATCCCGTCCCTACCCAGTACACTTCCCACACCCAGTAGTCGTCTTTCCTTCGCTTCCCAATCCACCAACCCCCACGCACCCCCCAGCCGTCGTTCCGTCCAACTTGCCAAGAACCGAGGCATGTTACACCAAACTTCCGCTGGCCGCGAGACCAAGAGCAGGTCCAGCAGAGCAAGCCGAATCACGCTCGAGTTCCCATGGCACGGTTCGGATGTCGGCGCTGAAGGCGAGGCTGAACTTCAAGCTGCTCGCGAGATGAACGGGCTTGGAAGGATCAAAAGTGTCGGTCGTGCTCCTCGACGACGGACACCTGAACCTATCAAAGTGATGCCTTATAGAAGGGAAAGCATACTCGTAGAAACCTATGACGCAGCAAGTACAGTAGAAGGAAGCGTCGAAGGACCCGCGTCTGTGATGACGGCGTCGGACGCTTCCACCAGTAGAACAAGCGAGAATCATGCTAGCACAATTAGTGGCAGCGTTGAGGTCGGACAAAGTTTCTTAAACTACTAGTACTTCACATTTTGACACATTTTTTGCCTCCTTTTTTCATGGAATTTTAGGACTATGTCGTTACGGCTATGTGAGGCAATGATTTTTTCAAGTTTCTTATACGCTCTTTTACGCTCCACCTTTTGGTTGATTTTGTTGGTTGATGCTTCGCTTGTTGTATTATGGTACTTTACGTCTTGTTCACACACCGTGGCGGCGGACCTTCGCTTGTGAATATGAGTAACCTGATTGACGACAACGAAAACATATCGCAAGCAGGATGTGATCCTAAAATGAGCAATAAACAATAGGTATAACAGTACAACATAAGAAAGCGCAAGAATTAATTCTGCAATCGCGTGGTCAGTAAAGTAATAGCCTTAATATCAAAACCACACGTACCTCCGGTATCCTGAAGATGGTGATTTCCTTTCAAGAAGATTAGACGGGGTTAACGGCTGGCAAATAATATCACTTACCTGTTGCTTGAAATATCTCCGGTTCTCCTCGTCAATGAGGACGAGGTTCAGATAGTACCGAGTGCTGAATTTCTTGTTCACCTCTCGGAAAGTTGGTGTAAGATCAAACCCCCCTAGGAACAGCCGAATTGGAATAGTTTCTCCTGCGGAAATTGTAAGCATGCATGAGGCGAAAAGTCAACGTACAAAGGACGCACCTCGAACGGGTGCACCGTCCATGATCTCGAACTTTGTGATGGTTTCGCTCTCGTTATACTGGTTTGGCGGTGAGCCCGTCGTCTCACGTCGAATGATAGAAAGTTCCATATGTTTGATCTTGATTCTGACCAGAAGGAAATAAATCTTGCCCACGATCACGTCCTTGAGGTGGTATCTAGGTGATGTCTTTAGACGACCTCAACGGAAAGGTAATTTATCCAGAATAGACGCACTTTGACTTGTTATACTCGAACTCGATGTGTAGACAGTCTTCAATTCCAACCTCCATCTTGATTGCATTGTTGCTATCTGGCGGCATGCGGAAGGAATGTACCCATACATCCTTCTCTTTGGTGATATCCGCTATTCTTCGTGAGATTGTTACTCGGACAAAGTACCTGGACGATGGTTGTTGACGACGTGTGGAGTAATTAAGTGATTGGAGCCCACCTCAGCTTCACATTGATACCCTGATAACTCTCATACTGCTTCTCCACATTCTTAAACTGAAAGTCGAATGTCTGAGCCTGTCGCATTTCTGTAGGGGCTGACAAATCTTGAGATAGGGCAAGGAATTCATGGTGGTGCCCTCGGTCATAGAAAAGCTCTACTCAAATTAGCATAAATAACTCCCAAGTACGACCAGTATGCCAGCTCACCAATACTCCCAACGAATTCCACCTTGATACCCTCATGTGCGAGCTTCTTGCCATCTCTCACTCTCACCGTCACCTTTTGGAAATTAGACCTGTAATATGCGTCTAGCAATAGTGGACGTACCTGGCCAGCTACATTATCCCCATCATAGAATACTGGACTTGACACAGTCTTCTCCTTGTCTGACTTGACCTCCACAATCTTGCGTTCGTCCTCTCCTTCCAGCTTAATCTCCACGTCGACTGGTGAAGCGAAGAAGTACGCAGCCATCCTCTACAACTTGTGGTATTCTTGGCTCAAATCGGGGGGAATGGCGTGCCAAGTCTGCTCTTGATTCAACTGCTGAATAGAGGTAATGTGTGAAGGTGAAATAAGAGGGATACGCTTGGGACGCTGCGCCCGCTGTTGGTGGGGTGGCGGGAACTGCAATGCCGCCAGTTTGGCGAAGGCACAGCGACATATCCAAAAAAGGAAGGATCAGTATTCCCCGGCACTGCCAAGGATTTTCCTTCCCATCCCAACGTGTTCGCTGCGTCGCAAAAAAAATCAGCTGTTCGGTATGAGAAGTCAAAACAAGATTGTTTCTACCATAGGCAGAAATTTTGTAACTCTGTAACCGCAATCTTGATACGTTGGATCGGTGAGCAATCGGGTCATATGCGGAGTTTCAATACCTTCGATAACCCACATTTTGAACCTGAGTCGCCTGCAAGTTCTCAATCTTCTTCCTACCATGTCGAAGGCCCTGATCCATGCAGAAGAATTGAAACGTTTCAAAAGGGACCACTAAAAGGTGTTTCACGCGTGCAGCGCAGCCCGCCACACCAGCGGAGAGCAAGGTCACACTCTGTAAATTGACCCAATTGTATTGAAAGCGTTCTGACAGGACTGGAACAGAACGGATGTATGAGGTTTGGGCATACAAGAATCATCAGCCTCGTCATCAGGGGCGACTAAGGTTCTGTTATATCCTTGATTCGAACTGACTGAGCGGCCGGGATTGCGTCCTGTATCCTGTGTACCAGTGTGTCTGGGTGCACTCCAGTATTCTACTTTGGGTCCTCATACAACATCATGCCGTTGCCGGGGTGGGTGAACACGACGGTACTATACCCTTTATCTCCTCTCCAGGCTACACAACATGGTGAGGCGTGAGCATCAGCTCTCTGGAATGCTGTACTGCGACGGCGCCCAATCTGATCCTGCATCCCGCGCTGCTATCACGACCACAGCACCAGCGGAACCTACGTATCCTCTATGTTGTGCCTATCATCTGCTTCACCCTGCTGCGTTAGACGTCTGACCATGTTTCCTGAGACTTGCATCTACCCAGCCTATCAGTCTGGTTGGACCTATTACCAAAACCCTAAAGGCGTACCAATTTACCGAGTCATGAACTTTCAGGATATCGCAGTATTCGTGTCATTCCGATCGTACTGAATTGGGTATGAACACGACAAGATACAGTACGGAACCGACCTCTTCAAGTGTGGCGTATATATCCTACGTATATAAAGCTGTCCATGGACCCTCAGCGTTAACGTGTCAACCCTAGAGGTCACCACTTTCTGATATCGCGCTGGTCGGTAAGCCAACGGTCAATCTGCGGAAGATCATGATTTCTCACAGACCCTTGCTTGCAGCCAACCTTTTGTTCTACTTTATAAACATGCAGCTGAATGCTTCCTTATTCTTATTTACTATCATAACCCTGGTCGGTTGGACTCTTGCTTACCCCATCTCACACGACGTTCATATGGAGTAAGTTCTCTGCTTCCCGAATATTGCATTGTATTCAACTTATTTCCAGAGCGTTGTCGAGGCCTTCTGAACCATATCACGACATAATATTGGGTCTACATGCTCGCGAAGATCCCAAACGACAAAGTTACAAGCCGACCGTCGGTAGTGACGATTTGCGACGACTCTCAGTTGCAGAGTTTCCTGTACGAGTGCGGAAACCATCCAAGTGGGAAAGGGTCAAGAAAGTCATGAAGGATGGGAAGCTTTGGTTCATCAACGCCAAAAAGAAGCTGGGCGGTCGTGAATACGATGACGAGCTATTCGGGCGGGATTCTGGGTACGAGATTTGGGTACGGACGTATCCCAGCAGCGAGATTACCACGAGGGATTATGGCAGTTTAGACATCATTGGTCAATAATTATGGACGGTTCAGGCTGATGATCAGCCTCGTTGTCTATCAGTTGTGTCAGGAACCAAGATGGAAGTATGCTGAATCTAGATTACATGATCGGCGTACCTCACCGAACAGTATTCCATATTACTTATCGACCATAGAAGATAATATGCTTCGTAGCACTGCCGGAATGTCTGTAGTATTTGCAACCCTGAACGCGCGCCCAGGAAGCTGCTTCGGTATCCTTGTCAAAATTTCAGCGAAGTGCCTTCATGAGTTCATACTCGAGTCATACCAAGTGGATTCTGCGCCTTCTCCAATGCAAATTAATGCCGTGTTCACCTTAGGATGTCTTGTCATTGCACGCTTGAGTTCATCAGGGGTAATGTTGTATCTCCCGAAGTTTGCGTCGGTGATTGCGATCACAAACCAATCGTCTGTCGTAGAACGTACAATTAAGCACGACAACACACAGTTGTACATCAATCGTACCTGCATCGAATTTTGAGACCTCGGTAACAGCCTTGTCAATAGCCTCGACTACGAACAAGATCTTAGGTGGTGCAAACATGTAGCGATAGACAGACAACTTACCAGTGTAGTCGCCAGCAAAAGTGTACTGTGTTACCATCTCCATTTTCTCAACAACCTTCCAACGGTCCCTCACCTCTGTTGGGGGACTATCGGCCTCGACCAGAGGAATAAGTGGGGAGTCACCAGACTACAAAGACGTTTCAATACGAATGAGAAAATCACTATTGGTTGGACTTACGTGACCGTATATCTAAATGGTACGACTCATCAGTATAGGGGAACGTATCTTGGTTGGCAGAGGTCATTGACTTACATCCCAGACATATTTGTCCTTGCGGGTGAGACGATCGAAAGTCTCCATCAGCATCACCGCTTGATGCGACGTTAGTATAGAGAAACCGAAAGTGAAAGCTAGAAAGCGTCCCACCTGTTTCCTTACTTCTCTGCAACCGACCATCGTATTGGAATCGATACCTATGGGAGGGGTCAGAGAATTTACGATTAAGCACGAAACACCAACTTACATCGACGCGCTGATGTCGAATAGGAATCGGATTCGTTTGGGTCTGTAATTATCGTTCAATTAGGAGGTTCAAGCTTGATCTGAGATGTCCTTACTTGATTTGTGGACGACCCTCTTCAGGCTTTGCTAGACCACGCCGTTTGTACACGGTGGCTTCTCCAGTCAATCCCTCTGTAAGTCTGCTATCATCGAGCTCGCCGTCAGTTTGTCTCTTGACCCACACTCGCTCTTCCTCCTTAGCGGCAAGGTCTTCAAACGATGTCAGATCTTCGTCGAAAATAACAGTATGTACAAGACCCACTTTCTAGCAAATCATGCAATCGTGCGATGTGGGCTTGCACATGCTCCAATAAGGTTCCATAACCCTTGGCTTCTCCTAGGGTCATGTTAAGCTCTTCAAGCCTTCGTGCTAATTCCTGCCTCGCCATTTCACGAGCTTTCTCTTTGATATCTTCTGGGACGTCGTTCTTCAGCGAGTCTGGTATCTGTAAGTTAATATGTCAAAATGAAGAGTGACAAGGTGTTTCGATGTCGGGATTTTGACCTGTTTGATTGGGTGCCCTGAATAGAGGCGCATATATCCACCTCGGCCTCCCAACCCAGCCGTATCACGTCCGCCAGTCTGCCGAGTCAATTTCAGTTTGATTGCTAACTATCAGTGACATCGAAACATACCCCTCCGGCCCAAGTATTCCCACCTTCGTGAGGTTGGTTCGCGGGATCTTCTTTTCCATACTTTGGTTTATCAAGATCTGTAGAACCTTGGGGTTCGAAAGAAATGTCCATCACTTTCTTGTGAGATGGGTCGCGGGCAGCCTCAAGCCCAAGCTTTGTCACTGCAAGTCTGTGACACAAGGTCAGCCGTGATGTAAGGTGGAAAAGCAATCAGACAAGGTACCCATAATGCTCTAGGATTTCTTCAAGCTTCTTGATCGTCTCTGGTCTATATACATCGAAATCGAAAACGTTCCTTAGAGTCGTTTCTAGGGTATCGCTCGGATAAGTTTGGATATGCCGAACGATATTGATTAGTTCTATATGCCAGGAGTTAGTGTGTACGATTTCTCAGGAGAGAGATACACGAAGACAAACCGCGAAGCGAATACGGATAGGTAAGAGTTCCCGCCTCATACGCCCTCCGGAGTTCTTGGAACGCCGCAACCAACTTCACCAAAGTCTCCCGATTCAGATCGGGAGCAAGCTGAGCCAAAAGATTCTTCTCGCTGTCCATATCAGGATTAGACACCGAATGACAACTGAAATTGTCTCCAAGGACTTGTAAGAAGTGATTCCCCAAGAATGGGTATCCAGGACGGTTTGCCAGAAGGATCAGTCGGAAGTTGGGGTGCACCACCACATCGTCTTCGCGTTCTTTCTGCCTTCTAACTCGACGACCGTCGGCGAGTGTGAGCTCGCCTTGACCTGCGAGAGAACGGAAGATTGCCACAACGTGTTCTGCGGCTTTGTCCGCCTCGTCGATGATTATAACACGACCTAGCTTGATGGCGCGAAGGAGAGGAGAGTCGGTGTACTTAAGAACCCCGCCTTCTAACGACGTTTGGAACATGAGCTGATTGACGGTGGTGTCTCGGTGAAGTTGGATGTATTCTCGTGGCCGTTGGAGGAGCTATGGAAATCGATTGATTGAGATCAACCAATGAACGTTCAAAGATGGCACATACTTGACACAACCTATGAGCGTATAAGACTCGGAAAAATCGTTGCATTCAGATGAGAAGGAGCGCTTACCTATCTACAATCTTGTTCTTTCCTACGCCCTAAAGACGTGCGAGACAGCTTAGTATAAGTGTCCCATAAACTTTAGACACTGTAGACTCTTACCTGATTGCCGAGTAGCACGATATGTTCTCCCAGAACCTCCAGGTCAATAGCGATGTCACGCATGAGACCCGTTTGCAGGCTGTTATCGTAGAAATGTCCCATATGAGGTACATGGGATGCAACACCTTCGGGATCCTGAGCAGGATCAAATCGAGGAACAAAGACAGGTTCACAAGAAGCCATCGTCGGATCGCTAGGGGCCGGGAACGATACACCAGTCTCGCTGATTTCAGGAGAAGGGTTAAACTGACAACGATCAAATAAAGGTACGAATGCTTTAGAACTAATCCCAGAGACTCACTGGTGGCGTGCGCTTCTTGATACCGCATTCGTCGAATATGATATCAAGGTTCATGCTCTCCGTAGGTGGGAGGAATTCAGCCAAAATCGCTTGGCTGAGCAATGTACGGAGGTCACTATCGGCAGGAAATTTGGCCAGTCGACTGGCGAGTCTGCGGAGAGCTCGAGTTCCCAATTTTCGATTTTTCTGCACAGCGTCAGATGTCATACGAGATCGATACTTGTCTGCGAAATTCAAGAGAACATTAATAACACCGGGAGAGCATCCTGTTTGTGCCAGAATCGTGGATTCTTCCTCGGCTGCCATAGGTAGAGATGGGATTGGGAAGAACATGTTGGCGTGTTCATCTGAAAGCCAGTCTCGCAATGGTAGAGACTTGGATGCAGTCACAACCACTCGGAAAGATGGGTGAGTAACGGATAACTCCTCGTCCTGAAGCTACATCAATAGATCAAAAAATGTCTGTAGAGCGAAGCGTAGCGGTCTCCTACCTCTTCCTTGTTTGCTGAAGCGACAATCCTTCTTCCTTCCCATAACTCGGTTTCCCGATCTTGTAGAAGCCGTGAAAGTGAACCTGCAGTCGAACCAATCACATCCACTCCAGCCAAATGAACGAGCCTTCCCTCCAAAGCACCCTCAATAAGGGGACTAAAGCACTCGTCATGAGTCCGACGTATCGCACGATTTGAAATAATCAAGCATTACCTTGGTTCCCAGCTCGTAGAACCATCCGAATCCACTTTCCGACGCATGATCAACTCTCTTCCTCCCAACTCCTTATACATATGCACAGTATCCAACTCATAACCCAAAACCTCGGCAAAAGTCTTGACCAAAGTTGAAGTCGAGCACGAAGCCGTCGACGGAGATGCAGGCGGAACATATGACAAATCCCATCCAAGCGCATGGCCTTGTACCATGCAAGTCAACAAACCCATGAACCTATCTGTAGGGAAAAATTCCAGTTTGTCCGGATGTGCCCATGGGAACGAGAGAAGATCCCTTGGTCCAGACGGTGCCTCTACAACAACCTGTTGACCGCTTTCCACATGCTCAAAGGTGATTTTGACCGTTGTCTCCGTTGCTCGTTCAATTCGTCGGAGCTGATATCCCAAATACCCGTGGTTCAGATCTTCTCCATCGAGGGAAGCGCTTCCAAGAATACCGAGGTCCGCTTCCTCGAATTGTCGAGAGAGCATAGCCCAGGCGACGAAAGGTGCACTGACGAGTCCGGGATGAAGTGTCAGCACGAGGCGAGCGAGTTGACCAGGAGTCAGGGGACCAGCAGGAGGGAATGTAGAGAGGAGTGAACGCAGCTTCACTAAGGCCGTTTGGGGAAACGCTCGTAACGCAGACTTCGCGGCAGCATCGAATGTGTGCTGAGATTCGCTAGCATACTGTGTGGACATGATGATATTTCGTATCTTGTCGAACAGCGGAGGTAGTTTGACATTGTCGTCGCTCTCGATTCGTTTGGGTGGTTTGGGAGGAGCAAGAGAGAGCATGGCACCTATCGGATCCATAAATCGAGCCTGGAATCTACTTCGGAAAGGTGGATCTATTGGGTATCCTGTGTATGGAGGGACTGGCGCCGCGATGGCCACAACCCTGAAATTCTTGTGTGCTGGAACAAACTGCTTGTCAGAGCCCTGGCCCTTGACAGGAGATTCCATGAGCGCGTGCCGTAACGGATGCACGATGTGGGTCCCATCGTCGAGGTTCCTGCGGACAATGAGCGGAGAACCCCAAACTCAAAGAGCAGCTTACATCTCGCGATTCTCTAAAAGGTTATTTAGAAGCTTGAATTCTCGTCGTCAGTCAGTCAGATGTCTCCAGATATTTCGAGAACTTACAGGCATTATGCCCCTCTCTGCTTTCTCTATCCCTTCTATTATCAAAATTCGGCCATGTTTGACTGCTCTCACTGCAGGACTGTCGACGTACACGAGGTTGCCACCGCGTCGAAGTTCCCTTCCTTGTTTGAGTTCCGTTTCACCCACATCTCTATGTAGCGCGATATACTCATATTCCATATTAGTTACACTGCGCATCCGCTCTTGTGTCAGCTCCAGTAACAGTCTCTCCAGGGAACCCTCACCTGCAAAATGTCATCGCTAAGCGACGAGCATATGGTCCTGGCTGGGACAAGAGGAAAACATCCTGTCCGAGGACGTATTTCTGGAGCATAAAGTAAAGGTTATTAGCATTGACATCTTCTCTGACATCGAGCAACGTATTCTCGGAATGGGGAAGTCTCGTTGGGGTCAGGGACGAAAGTACTGGGAAACTGATATCCCCAAGCTTCAACGTCCCGATCTGCGATGCCGGTCGTGCAAGTTCCTGCAACAATTGAGCAAGGCGACGTTGGGCCATTGGGAGAGACAACTCCAATGTTGCGACAAGTGTGGGGTAAAGGACATGGGCTCGACCTCAACGGAGATTTTGTAACGGAATGAGGAGGGTCGGAGTGATCGGGCACGTCTCCGGGGCTGATTGAGCGACGCGCTCCGGCTATACCGGCTCTCACATCCCGAAACGCGATCACGTGAAAACCCCGTGAGTCATTTATGGATTGTCTTCAGAGTCTTCAAGTACAAGTGTTGTGCTCTTCATCTCATACCATACACTCCCACAAGGCGGCCAAGTCCAAGACCCAAAGGTGGATTTATACAGATATAGGAGCAGTTGGTCGCATAACGTTCGTTGGGGACGTTGCCAGAAGTCCAAGTTCCATTACCTCGAGACTCAGGCTCGGGATTCTTACTGCTATCACAAGGTCAAGTACGACTCAACAATCCAGGCTCCATGGAACACGGACTCTCGCAGCCGAAGATGCATGAGAATAGGTAATCCACATATCCTTTCAACAAAAACAAGGTGGTGAATACTTGTACAGCATCACGACTTCCCAACGTCCACACCAAACCGTTTCAACTTTTCGAAATATTTCTGCACACGACTAGCAACTTGCCTCGGCGTCCGTCTCCCATTCATCGCTTTGGATATTTTCGCCCACCTAACAACCAAGGAAGTCGACGTATCAGTTGATTGACAATTGACTGATATTTCCAATCGAAATGACAAACCTATTTTTCTCGCCTTCGGGGATTTCGTCCAAAAGTCGCTCCAATAGGTGCTGTTCTGACACTGACCACGCCTGTTTATACGTATCTGGACGGGGCTTCCCTCTCTTGTCAAGGTTACTTTCTGGCAGAGGTTGTTCATCAGGTTCATCATCGGGGATCGCGGGTGGGTTATTGGCAGGTTTTCCTTTTCCCTTGGCCTTTGTAGGAAGTTTTGGAGGTTGGGAATTCTCGGCGGCCTTGCGTGTGGGTCGACGACTTCGCGCAGACCTTGAAGGGTCCTCTAATGGGAGTCCCAACTCCACAGATCCCGGGGTTTTGATCGAGGAAGTAGAAGGCGTGTTTACTTCTGTGGGAAAAGTGACATCGGAAGATGGGACGTCAGACCTGGTCACACCACTTGGTCCTGCAGCCTCTTGATCTGCGCCCCAGATATCGACTTCCGCACTTTCATCCATCTGGTCTCTCCGGATATGCACACCATCGTGGGCTTGGGTTCGTAGGCCTAACCCACTCAAAGCAGGGCCGCTATGAATCCTCCGTTTCTTCAGTTCTCGAATCTTTTCACGTTCAAGTAACCTCTTCACTTCCTCAGGATCGGGTGGATCCTCCTCCTCGTCTGAGGAGAGTGGAGGGTATGAGCCGATCACATTGTCCACCATTGCCTTTCTGCTATCCCTGACCAACTGTTGCAGGGGCGTCAGTGCGGGTTGGGCACTTTTGGCAGGCGTCCCTGCCGATGGTGAAGCATTTGACGTAAGCGCTTTGAAAGCAGCAGGATCTGCAAGAGAACAATGAGGGCAAGACTTGGCAAGAAGACATAAGCATACCTTGAGAGGCAAAGAGGTCCCAACCAAAGTCGGCGGGTAGAGTGGCAGTAATTTCCGCGTAATCGCTCAATTTTGGTATGGCTGCGACCTTCGGGACCGATGAGCAAAAGCTCTCGAGTCAACAGGATCACGACGACCGACCTGAGGCAAGAATTGAGAAACGACGTCCTCATCGTTTGATGGGTGAGAAGCGACTTGATCTCTCAGCTCCTTCAATCGTTCAATATCTGCATTCGTTCTCTCGAGCAAGGATCTTTGTGACTGGATATACGTCGATAGCGCGTCGAGGCTGTAAATCGTGACGTTAGTATCTCGTAGCCTTGCGATGTGAGAAGTACATACGCTTTTGCGCGCTTCTCTTCCATCGGTATGATGACATCGACGGGGAGTGGAAGTGGGAATTTGAGAGTTGCGTGAGGAGGACCAACTCTTTGAGTGAGAGTTGGGTTGAGGCAGAGTATACAGGCGGGCTCTGTGGCTGCAACTTTTTCAGCCACCCGGCGATGTCCTCAGAGTTCGGCCCGAGAGTATCGGAGAACTCGGGCTGCTTCCTTGACCAGAATCGTTGTAGAAGTGATGGTCGTTTGACGATCCATTCAATCTTTTTCATTTACCCTCACGCTTCCCCGTGTTCTTCAAATACAACATCGCCACGATTCTCAGAGTTTGCATTTTTCTTGGCATTTTCTTTTGCTATCACATGCTGGACTCCAAAATACCAACTTCTGTGATGAGAAACTCACAAATTCGCCCGTAGGGACCACACGGACACAGCACCAGTCGAAATCGCTGACGGGTCTCAATATAGCTTCGCATTTTTGACACGTTCAGGGATTGATTGTATCCTAGGCTGGTAACACCATACCCTATCTCACCACTTGTTTTGACTCGCGAATGAGTCGTGATCCTTCCTTCCAAAATCATGAACAATCTTTACTGTCATACCGTTTCTTCTCCCGGTGTTGGTTGCATGAGATCGCTGGCAACTGAGTCTGTGTGCCCATATGCTCGACCAGATTTCCCTTGCGCCGCTTTCAGTGGTGTCGAGGACCCTATTCTACCAATCTCACATGGACCTCTACACTCCCACCTTCCCTCTGGTGTATATAAAGCTCACCAATTTGACCCAATACCACTACCTCACAATCGCATTCTACAGCCTGGTGCAATCTCCTGTTCAACGTACTCTGATCTTCACCCCTCCTATCAACCATCTCACCTCACTTCATTCTCACAAAATGTTCTTCCGCACCGTAGCCACCCTCTTCTCCCTTGCCGTTCTCCTTGGGTCATCCCTAGTTCAGGCCGGTGCGTATTCAGGATCAGCACGAAAGATACAAGCATTCTAACCCTTTCTCAGTTCCATCACTTCATCAGCGCCAGATCGGCAACCTCGAGTGCAATGTCGACCGCATCCAAATAGTATCAGATCTATTTTCAGCATCTTCCACCGCCAGAAAGCTCACCACCGAACATCACTGAACAGGGTTTGGAACATGTAAGGAAATGTGGCGTTTAGATACGCTCCCACGAATGCCCATTGGATGCGAGGCCATCCAAGCCGTCACAAGAATGGCATGTCACATGGAAGGTTCACGCCAAGATTTTGTTACAATGCAAAACTTCGGTGGACGCAATGTATTCTATTTCAATGGATTTTATTCCAATGCAAACCCGTCTTGGCCTACCACCGGCCCCTTACCATGATTTTACCCCTATGCAAGAGGTTTACATAAGCTATACAACATTTCCCCCGGTTTGTATTCCCCTTGCATACCTCAACCAATTTCTGGTCCGTCTTTCTATTCTCTTTGCATCTCTATGCACACACCGTGCCCTGACCTTGTATCCCCTTTGAGATACCTCGCCTGATAACCACAGACCTGTCTCCGAATGTATCCCCACCCCAAATTGATATCCCCTTCCATTGGACTGGCGATCTCGGCGCCAAGCCAGCAAAACGTCGGGGCGCCTTGTTGCCTCAATCGGAAACTTCAGCTGCGGCCATCAACAAGGTCTAGGCCGAGATTGTTTTGCACTTTCAAGGGACGGTAAAGTGCGGCCATCGACTTTTCCTCTCCGGCTGCCGCTCTCAACCTTGTTTCCCTGCTACCATGGCCTGTTGACGCTTCATCCTCATCGACTCATATCCCGGGTCTGCGAGGAGGGCGGAAGGCGGGCCTCTGGTATGATTTTCCTCTCCCAGTTGCTGTACTAGAACACACACGCTTTCCTCATCTACGGTATCGCAGGGCCACGGCTCAGAATCCCTTTGTGAAATTGGAACCCGCAATCAATCCGCAGCCACACCATAACTTCGACGGGAACCACGACTGCTTTATCACACACGCATCAAGCACGAGTCGTTACGGTGTGTCTAATGACGCTGGAATTAAGGACGATGGATCATAGAGGGTGAGGGGGGTTGAGGTCAATGAATTAGTCGTGGGTTATCTCCTGCACCTTGTTCTTTTTTCTTCTTTTCTTCTATCTTTTGTTCTGCGATGCAGGTTATGTGCAGCAGCAGTAAGGAGGGCGGGAGGTGGATTTTTGGCATGGCGTTAATCTTCTTCAACTACCATGCCAGCACATGCAAGATCGTCATCTATGACTCCCTCCTCTGCGACCTTTTCGACTCGAAAGCCTCATATATGCATCAATACCATCGATCACTCTCTCCTTCCTCCTCACCTGCTCCCCGCATTCACCAACAAATTCAGTATTTTCCCCATGTCCGTTACCGGCTCCATTCTTGGCTCCATTCACTGCCTGGCTGCTTGCGGCTGCTCTCATCGTACAGTAGCTTGATGCCGTCTACATCCTTGTTGAAGACACTCGTCTTGAGGTTTGGGGATGACGAGGTTGGAATGTAGGCCTGGTTCTGTGGCCACGTCAGATGTATATTCATACTGCTTAGACAAATGCAATTTACGTTGGTTTTATGGCACGTTGATACACCCGGGCTTCAATTTGGATACTGGTGTCAAGTTTTCTACATGTCTCAGAATATTTCGAAGGGATGTAGGGATGAAAGGGGTCAAAGTGAGTGTGAGCATCCGGTGCATTTCGTCGGCGAGTCTGGGGCAAATTATTGAGCCCAGGACATAAATAGTAGATTGGGGAAAGAAGCTGACCGTTTATGATCTAAGTTTTGGTGCTTTCCCCACTCCTTTACAGACTCGTCATTTGCTCCTCTGATTTCGGACATGATGATAGCCTGCCTGCCCTTCAAGAGAACTCCCAATTGAGCTTGCTGACTGCTGACCATCACAGTCATCGTTGTTGTCCCTTTTCTTATCTCTATCATCACCCTTGTCACGTACCTCTAGCATACTGATAGTATGACACAACCGTTTGAGCTGTATTGAGAGGGTGCGTTCTCTTCTGATCAAACGAATGCCCAGTCCCTGCACCCAAATCATCTGGCGACTACATCTCAGCATCTTCAACTTCATCGGCATCATATGCTCACTCTACAATCTCCTCATATCTTACTCTCTCCTCAATGACCATCGATTCTTCAGCCTCATCGGCTATATTGCAACTTGTCTCACATGCACATGCCCTCGACCATGCCCATTATAAATTGGCTGCGTTCAAACAATGACTATATCCACTTGTTGGGAGCCACAGACGGCAGAGAGCAACACTTCTACCTCCAAGTCTGTATACTCCTGTCTCATCAGCTTCCATCCTCGCCGTCATCTCACGTCTCTTCTATGACCCGGACACATCTGCTGCCTCCCCTGCTACTTTTGGTAATAATGGTTCTATTTTTAGCAATGGAACGCTTGACTTTCTGGATTGAATGAGCAAGGTGTCCTCCGATTTTGAACTTTGAAAGAAGATGCTTTCCATCGAAACTCCGAATATCACAAGGAAAACGCTAGCTTGGGGGATATTTAAGAGCACATCCTTTCAGTCAACTCCTCATTCCCATCTTCCCCTCGAACCCCCACCATCCCTTCTAAATTCACTGCCCTTTTACGCTACCGCCTACACTTAGCTGCCCTTCTGACTCGGAGTACCTCTGTTATCCACATCTGTAAGTCATTTCTTTAATATTCACTTTGTCAAATCTATACTCTGCCTAGCCCTTGAGGTGTGCGGAAACTTTATGTCAGGGCATCACGTCTTATTGGGGACTAAAACCCTGCTATGACGCCATGCCCGGGATATTGTGACGCAAATCCTGAGGTCTTAGACTATGTGAGTTTTTCTTTTTCTCAATGATAGCTGATCATCTTCTCTCTTTGGTGAGTGAGCTCAACACACAGATCACGAGTTTCATTCCTTTCCTTCATCACATTCCTCTTATGTTCCCTCTCCTCATTTCTCCCCGGGCCACCATACATGCAATTGTCTTTCTTTTCCGCCTGTGCCTATTGTACCTCCTACTCCTCATGTACTACTATATTAGTCAATCAATTTATTTATCAGACAATTTTGCGATCTAATTGTGTGAAAAGTGAAACCGCTAGATTTTTTTGTACCCAAATCAGGCAGGGTTTATATATCAACGTGATACTGCCATTCGTTTACAAGACCGAGCCTACAAGATTGCGAAGGCTCGCCAGAGAGGGGTTCAATTGGAAGGTTATGAATATGCACACAAAAAACTGATGCCTATGCAAGGGGAAAAAATCCATTGCAATGCCCCCCTTTATGGATCGGAATAGAATACATTTCCTCGATTGTGTCGCATACGCAAAAATCGGTGATATTGCGTCACAATCACCGGGCCCCACCCTTACAAACTGACATCAATCTTCTCACGCAATACGATGACGCCTCACACGGCATGCAAACACATGGGATAATTTCGAAGAATTCCATAGTAAGACAGACATAGCATTAGTATGGAAATTTTTGATAGCCCCCCATCAAAGGAATCCAGGGTTTCGATTCCCTTCCAGTGAAATGTGTGGTTTCCAAAGCTGTGTAATCCCCTCACAATGCCTTGGGATCCAGCCACCCATTTCGCCGATGAACTCGCATCGTAAGCAATTCACCTGCGAAACCTGACTATGTAGAGCTCACACACCTTCCTCGTTGCCACTAGTGATTCCACCGCCTCCGGTCTCATGGCAACTGTAAGCCAGGGTATCTTGGACGCTCAAGATGGAGTCGGACAGATCGCCATTGCGCTCTTGCAAGGGCAAAAAGCTCCTGCGGCTTCTCGCGACCAAGTTATCAACGGACTGACGCCTGCGAGGACCGCCCTTGGTCAAATCTCTACGTGAGCATACGTCATTGTGCCTTGTATTTCGGCTGACTGACTGACTCAATCCACTTCTTTAGCTCCGATGCAACTGCCACCAAAGATCTCGGAACCCTTACGCGCCAAGTTGCAAGCGCAAGTGCAGCGGGTGCAGGAGTGATTGCTAACTGCGTCTAGACATATATCAACAGAACAATGTATATCAGGGTTGGATACTTGAAATATAGGCAGATCGCCTAGACCTATTTTGTTATTCTACACTTTCCGAAAGAGTTGTTCAATCTACTCCTTGGGTGCTTTTCGAGGCTTCTCGTGGCTCAAGTTTTGAATCAAGCGCCTGCCGCCATGTGAGAATTTCCCCTGGACTCGGAGGAACGGTAGTATCGGAGGCATATTAATTCCCGGTATACCGTTTTCCATTCCTATTGCATCATAAACATGAAAATTCATCAGAGACCTTGTTGTTGGCTAATCGCTCCCTAGTCATGATCATTGCATCCCGGGATGTTTGAAGCGTAAAGCCAGATACGTCGAGACTTCTGCGCGGGAATGAAACTCATGCTGCTACAGTGATGTGTATAACATGAGGCCGCCTTTTCGTAAAATCTTCCGCTGCCCGCACCCCCCTCCTCCTCCATCTCTTTTCAATGTGGTTCCCCTCGTTGGAGTGTACATGAATAACGTTAACGTCAAGTTGAAGATATACGAATACGATGGATGTAGCTGGAGGAACGAAATTCGACAACACCCTTGGGGCGATGTTTATAGGGTACCTGATTTCATTGGCGTATGTATTAATATTTTGTTGCGTTGCTTCTTTGACGGGTTCAGACCCTGACGACGTCTTTTTTGTTCCCAAGTTTGTTCGGTACGACCTGGCTTCAAACTGGTCTATACTTCTACACCACCCCAACGAACTCTCGGATTATGAATCGTATTGTACGCACACATTCCAAGTCTCAACTACGCGCCCATACTGACCTTCTCAATTTCGGCCCCTCGAAAAAAAAACAGGTCTTTTTTCTGTGGTGCGCAGCCTCAGACACGATATTTCTGTGTCAACCATGACTCAACTTCTTCGGATTTGCGCTCGTGTTTAGGGTTTTGGATAACGCGCATGTTGCGCTCATGTCTCATGCAATGTATACTTCCATCGTCTCTTTTCACGCGGATCCAATCAGGGTCCTCCAACCTGTCTGGTGGGTATGCAGTTTGAACCTGAGACGTTGTCGTCCGGCGATATATGGCTTACTTATTCTCACCGCCAGGTCGATCGCGGTAAGAATACGCACAGCATTTGTTTTTGTTATACGTGCCTTGCTAAGGAGGGGCGTATGTACAGGGACAAGTTTACGTTACAGTGAGCA
This sequence comes from Meripilus lineatus, assembly GCA_027627245.1. NCBI lineage: Eukaryota > Fungi > Basidiomycota > Agaricomycetes > Polyporales > Meripilaceae > Meripilus > Meripilus lineatus. The sequence goes on along the minus strand of JANAWD010000073.1, from coordinate 69,685 downwards.
ACATTCAGTACTCTGGCTCCGAGTCGGAACCGTCATGATCCCGCCCTTATCTGACACTTTGTCAGGTCCTCTCGCATTTAGTGGTCCGAACTACTTACGCGTATAGAATATGGCGATGTGCGTGGCGGTCATTCTTCTTTCCATCATCAGGATGCAGCTTGAGGTACTGATTGTCGTTCAAGTAAGCCAAAGGGATCTGTTCATCCCGTGTATTATTGTACGCCGCATCTCGCCACCGTAGTTTTGTTTTCCCCGGGAGATGACAATGACATATCTGTTTCTAGGTATTTTTATCCACCATTGCATTGAGTGAGTGGTTATTCGACGCTCGACGCTCGAACATCTTAATCTGATTCAGCAACGTCTTGATTGGCAGTGTCTGGCTTCTGTACGTCCCGAATCTTTCCAATCACCTTCGAGCGGCGGGCACCTGATATCACCACGATTCTATCACCTTCTCAGTATTCGCAAGCAAAACGTACGTCCACTGCTTGTTATTCATCAGATTTCTGATGGATTGTAACCAACTCGAATGTATAGTTTCAGCGTAATATCATGGCAGCAAACCCACGCATATGCCGTTCGTTTTCTTGTTCCTAACGCCCTATCCCGTCTGCCCTGAATACTCATTCTACCTCCGACAGTGGACGCTATATGCAGGGTACGGAAGTGAGATCCTCGCAGACTCCCTAGTTGCTACGACGATGTGCACTCTGCTCTTTCGGATGCGAACAGGACTTCGCCGGTACGTCACATTCATCGCGTCATTATTTTGTTGTTCCGAACACTCCACGACTATATCCTTCCTTCACGTGGCTATCAACTGACCTCTCCTCGTTATTTATGTAGGTCAGATTCCCTTGTACAGACTATGATAGTGTATAGCATCAATACCGGGATATTGACAACGTGGGTATTTCTCTTTCTTGAAATGTCCTCTGAACCCAAACTGAAGGATACTCCGTGATGAAACTATAGTGTCTGCGCTTGCTTGAGCCTTATCACCGTAAGCCCTCCTCGATCGCGAGCCCAAATTGACTAATATACATATCAATACAGTACATTACCCTTCCCAAATCATTCGTCTTCATCGGATGTTACTTTACTCTCAGCAAACGTACGTTACATCTCCATTTCAATATACAAAGCAATCTGAATTCCTGTTCGTCTCCCTAGTGTACATAAACTCCCTCCTAGGCTCCTTGAATTGTCGGAACATCATGGGAGAGACACTATACCTAAACAGAGGAGTATCAACTCCTCCACTCCTGACGACTGCTATTGGTATCGAAGTAGAACGAACAACATTTGTCGAATCGGATTCGATAACGAGAGTAATCCATGTACGCTCTCCATTCCGTATCTTATCCATACTCCCGAGACTCACGTACAATCATTTCCCAGAACAGAACACGATGTTAATGAAGACATCTCCCATGCCCAGATTGTCACTCCATATTTCAAAGTCTGCAGGTCGTAAATGCATTAATCTGCACTCAAAGAGGGTATACAATCATTATAAAGAGCAAATACAAAGATAAAAAGATGATGAAGTCGGAAATCCATCCAATAAACGTGCGTGTAAGTCATCTAATCATTTAAATAATCACCGACGTCTCCCAACCACCTTAACAAACGCCGCTTTCAAAACATTAGCAGCCTTCTCGCAATCCTTCTTAGTCAAGGCAGCAGTAAGGGCAAGCCGAATACTAGGTCGGATCTCTTGGAGCTCCTGTCCTCGAAGTCGTTTGGCCCGCGTGACCATGACATTCTGTGCAAGTGCCTCCTCGACAATGTCCTGTAGGATCTTCTCTTCCAACTCGTGGTCGAACTGGACAACCTCACGGGGAGTAGCCAGAAGGGGACTTGAGGGTTTTGGGGATGTTGGAGTCACGGAAGCCATTTGTGGTGTGAGATGCGTTGGGGAGGGAAGGCGAACTTGGAGGTGGATGATAGCAGAGACGGAATGGGATGGAATGTTTATGCAATCAACTTTCTCTAGGATAGCACGAACAGCGCGAATGTTTTCCTGAAGAGTCGTCAGGATTGATGGGGTATTACGGAGGATGTTGATTCCTTCTGACGCGGCGACCGAGAGCATGGGTGGCATGGCTGCGGAAAAGACGAATGATGTCCCATTGATACGCTGCGCAAAGACAAATGTCAAGTCAAGTCAAATATGCAAACAAAGTTTTTGGGAATAAGACGTACCTGGTGATTGACGACGATGTTTGAGCCAGCGCAGAATCCACCACATGAGGTCAGGCCGTTTGCGATAGAACCGACGAGCATGTCGATTTGAGAAGCAGGGACGTTGTACAGCTCGGTCAACCCTCGTCCAGTTCTGCCAACGCTACCAAACGACACACTCTCGTCCAGGATCAAACGATACTTGTACTTGAACTTGAGCTCGACGAGTTTTGGCAGGTCAGACATCGCACCATCGAGGTCAAAGATACCCTCAGTGACAATGAACCGGCGAGTGAGGGGACCACGTTTCTTTCGCCTTTCCTTCTCGACGCTCTCAAGCACGTACTCGAGACTCTTGAGGTCATTATGATCGTACCAACGAACAGTGCACCGAGAGATTTGCAAACCCTTTTGGATGGCGAAGTTGACACCACGATCAGCGACGATAATGTCACCTCGTTTGCAGAAGGCTGGGATGACCGAGGAAACCGTGGAGAAGGCCTGGGAGTAAAGAATGGCAGCTTCGGTACCCAAGAAGTCGGCGATATCATGTTCGAGCTGGATGTGCACATCTGGATGACGAAACGACGAAACGGCATTACAAACAGACCATGACACAAATACTGCGGTTGAAAATCACGAACCTTGAGTGCCGTAGAAGCCTGGTGGACCACAACTTCCTAGACCGTATTTGCGTAGGCTGTCAATACATCTTTCCTTGATGACTTCGTTTCCAGCCAATCCCGTGAAGTTATAACTTGCGAGGTTGATGACGGTCTTGCCATTGGAGAGCTTGGGCTTGGGACCAGTAGGACCAACAATGACGGGGACAGAAGCGAGGTCAGCCTGTTCCTTCGGTGAGAGAGGAGCGACCATAGGTTCCGGAGTCCATTCCTCTACAAGATCGTCGATTTCCTGACCAGGAAGGTGAGGTTAAGAACTATGACACAGCGAAGGATGCACGTCATACCTTCTCGTCAAATTGGATGAAATGCTTTCCTGAGTTGTCCGCACGGGTCCTCGACTGCAAAAGGGTTCGAATTGCGAAGATGATGAGAATAACCTCGAGCAGGGTTCGCCCTGGGTCATTCTGATGCGAGGATTTGACGTAGCGCGCGACGACAGCAGAGCCTGGGATTTTGTAGAAATTCCTCTCTAGGGTTGTGAAGGAGTAGGAGAGAGCTGTGAAGAGGGGCTCCAGTGTCGACGTCGAGTCGTTCATCGTGAAAGACGTGTCGAACGACGTGGACGAGGACAGCAAACGGGGAAGGATGACTGGAGGTGATGGTCAGACTGAGAGGAAATCCCCGGTGGAGGCGCCCATAATTCTGGCCCAAAAAGGTTAGGGTAAAGCCTGGCCCTAGGATGGCAATCAGCGTCTGCGCTCTGTCAGTGCTCTGTCTGCGCTTCACAGGCCGAGAGTGCAGTTTCAGTTCAAGTTCAACTCGACCTCGACGTACAACACATCCTTCGCAACAAGGGCATGAGCTGCATGCTCATCGAAGACGACAATGGCGGCCCCAGCACATAGATCAGCCATGTCTGTATCCACAGCAAACCTCGCAACTCCCGGGTCCTCGCAAATCAACAAGCAACGCAGAATGACATCGCCGTCTTTACCTCCGCCAACACCTCTCAACCTCGTAAGTTTTACCCTCTCATTTCTGATCCGTATTGGCCCATGATCTTTACACGTCGACTAGCCGGAACCGGTTTATGGCTATCGACGACCACCATCTCCACTCCGGAATGGAATCACACTCGACCCCGATACGGGTGAACTCAGCGAGGATGGATCATCTCATCAATCCGATGAATTCGACAGTGGCAGACAGTGGGGTCAAAGACCACAATCACCTACAGTAGCCCAATTTGCTGCCAACTTTGCCCAGAGGGTCGGCTCTCTGATGAGCAACATGAGCTCTCAGAAGTCTCTCAACTACCTTCCCACCGACGCCGAACTCGAAGCTGAAGCAGAACGAGAGCGAGAGAAGAGTAGAAGGGAGGCAGAACGTATTTTGTCTAGGGAGGCAGAGTCTCGTCGTCTGGAAGAACGCGTCTTGGCGATGCTCGAGGGAGGACGCAGTTCTCCGAATAATTTACCACCACCGCCTCCCATCGGCCAGGGCACATCGACGCCACCATCACCCTCAAATTCTCAAAAGGAGAGAGGCGAAGGGTGGTGGACGATCGCGAAGCATAAACTTACTCCCACCAAAGATCTCACTCCCGCTCAGCAGATAATCCAAGATACCAAAGCCCGTGACAAACACCTCGAGAAAGAACGCAAAGAACTGGAGAAGGAGAAGAAAGAGATTGAAAGGGGGATGAAGAAACAAGCCAAGAAGCAGGAGAAGCAGAAGAGCAAGGAATGGCCATCGTCTTCAGAAGCCAAGTTCAACGATCCTACGCTCCTCAGTTTGGGTGCCCCAGCTCCAGTTTATCCCTCCCGTCAAATGACCGCGTCTCCCGCTTCGCCGAGTCCTGTTCGTCCTTTTGTGCCTAGTACACCTCCCAGTCTCACGGCATCCCCACTTCGACTTGGGGAATCAGGCACGTCTTCCCCCTCACGACAACCTCCTCCTCTCTACGCACAGTTCAACTCACAGGGCACCCTAGACGTCCCCGGAACGCTACTTGTTATAGCCCAACGATTCGAGAAACTCGAGAGGTGGACCGTAGGTCATGTCCGTGCCCTGGAGGAACGAATGGATGACGTCGAGCGATGGCTTGTGGAGAAAGAGCAAGCGAGGGAAAAAGATAAGGATTCTGGGATGAAGTCCATTGGGCCTCAACAAACAGGCGAAGCCCAATCTTCGGAGGCTTTACAAGAGCTCAGGGAAGAGCTCGCAGAGGTTCAGGGTCGTATTGGTGAGCTTGGTCGTGAGATGGCGAAGATGGCCTCGGCGCCGAACAATTCGTCGTCTGGTCCTCCACGCAACTCGGCTCTAGTTTACAGAACTCCTTCCACCAGCTCTTCGATCGCTGCTGTTCGTTCCATGTCTAATCATAACGCGGCTACTCCTCGCAAGGTTACTTCTCCCACCACGAAAGAAGCCACAAGTCCGCCAATCGTGGCATCGAATCAGGCATCAACACCCCGTACGAGACTCCCATACCCTACTGGTGACTATGCAACTCCCCCCGAATCGGTATTTATCACTCAAGGTCCATTCTCACCTCCCAAGTCTCCACCCACGCCGAGCTCGGAAGGTAATGGTAATAATACCCGCAGAATGTCGATACCCGGTCTCCCGCCTCAAGGATTGGAATCATCGTCTAATGGTAACTCTCCCTCTGGTCTCCCAAGAAGCTCTTCTTCCCATTCTGGAAGTCCGCCGAGTCTCCCTGCACCTCCCTTGAGACCTTCGAGTGTCAGTCCTACGCCTCGTAAGAGGTATACGGTCGCTTTGGGTGGACCGATTATGAGCGCGGATCGGGAACGAGATCGTTCACCCATTCCTCGTACTCCGTCTCGTGAATCATCAAAAGCACTCATCTCGTCCTCACCTTTATCTCTGACACCTCCTCCACCGGAGGACGATGGCGATGAGTCTGATTATTGGGGTAACGAGGAAACTATTGGGAAATCCGCAGCTCGAACCGCCGGACTCAACATCCCGAAACACAAGAAATTCGATTCGACATCTCCTTCGATCTCTCCTAGTGGTTCACCACCCAACTCCAAGCGATTAACTCGTCCGCAGTCAATGTATAACGGACCTACTGGTTCTGGGATTTTGGCTCCGACGCCGACGACACCTTCACATCTTCGGATTCGGTCGAAGTCAACTGATAGGTTCGGATTGGGGTTGATGGATGTAGGGTCTATGCCTTCGACGCCGTCGCAGATGGAGAAGGATAAGGAGAGGTTTGTTGATCCGTTGGTTATTCGTAGGCAGACGAAGGAGGCGTTGGCGAGTACTGCTCCTGCTCCTCCGAGGGTTATGCAAGGGAAACCAAAGGTACCCGTTGGGCAGTTGGTGGCTTTCTTTGATCAGGGGAAGTGATCATGAGTTGTGATTACGAGATGAGGATGTGATGGTTCTTTCTTTCTTTCCTTTTTCTTTGACCTTTTGGTTGGTTACTTTATTGAAAGGGCCAGGGGCGGTCTGTCATTTTGTGTGTTTGGCGAGGTGAAGGCTATTTGACTTGAGATCGGACTTGGGTTCGATTTGAATGGTGCTTGATCTTTGTTGATCTCATTTCATTTTCATTTTTCGTTTTTGACTTCTTCACGACGTTATATTATGTTCTTCGTTCTGTTCCTGAGTTTCATTTACACCCCTTCTTCTTTTTGCATGCATTCTTCCTTGTTGTTCCTGCTTGGTACGTTACCGACTCGTCATGTCCCTGCTTCTGAGTTCCCTGTCAAACAGATGATCGACATCGACAATCTGCTTTTTGTTTTCTTATCATCTACCACGTTATTCTCATTCTCATTCTGCTTCAATCATACGTATTCCTACACTACGACATGTTTACGACCTGTCATGACATATATTTCTTCTTGCTACATCAATACACCTCGAATTCCCAATGTTCCAATTAAACCAAAAACCCTAGTGACTATACGAAAATGTAAACGTCCGTCTCGAAACAAAACACCCCTCGGGCTCGTCATAGCTCCATATCGTCCACGCCCACCAGTTGTGAACCTGACCCCGACGCAGAACATGGGGCCACGGGTTTCACCCGCGCTGGAGGATGTTCTGGTAGGTGGACCATATGGCAGATGAACCCCACTGGGCTTGACGGCAAATCTTGAGTGATCCAAAACATATCCCTACAGTCCTTTTTCTGTTCAATCTCCATATTCCGCTTCTTATCCATCAAGGTTATCGCCTTAAAATTCCCCTCCCAAGTCATCCGAACCATTTCCCAAAACTTGGGCTCAGAAACCCCCAACTTGAGCGCGTTTTGATAGGTAGCCCAGATTTTTTGACGGTATTCGTAGATGACGGAGCGATCACGGCAGACATTGGCGATGTTTGCTGCGTGTTGGACGGTTTTGCGCGAGAAGGACCAGTTGGCGTTTGGGGGAGGTTTCATGAATTCGATTCCGGAGATGTCTTTGTGGAATCTGAGGTAGTCGCTGGTGTGGAATAGTTCGTACATTGGGAGGAAGACTTCGGGGTAAGGGAGTGAGAGGGGAAGAACGGGGAGGGTGACGCCCCAGAGGAGTGGGAGATCGCGTTCTTCGTCTGGCTCTTGCACGCGGGAGATTTTGGGGATGGGTCGTGAAGGAGGGATGGGAGGGAGGTAGTTGCACCATAGTGCGAGGACTACGGCTTTGATGGGGTAGATTTCGACGAGTCTTCGCCACCGGTAAGACCAGGATATTCGGGGTGCGTTGCGGGTTCTGTCGAGTTCGTCGAAGCGGTTTTGGGTGTAGATTGCGAGGTAGTGGGTTGATGTGAAGGTTAATGCCCAATCGTGCTGGATGACTTCCATTTCTTTTGGGATGACGGCGAGAGGAGGTTCCGCCATGAAGGATTTGATGGGTCCTGGATATAGTCTGCACGAAATTTTGTTGATATGAGATTTCATGTAGTTCGGAAGAGAAGATAAGGACACGCACGGAGGAGCACCACTGTTCGCTTTACGCGTCCGCACCGGGAAGAGTGCCTCCCGAATTAAATCCAACGGTACCTTGCTGAAGGTTGGTACCAAGTCGTACACAACGTTTGGATCAGGTCCTTTCAGGTGTTCCAAGTCCGTCATTGTCCCGGCGGAGTCGAAGGACGGAATCGTGCGACGGAGGGCTGCCTTACGAGTCTGAGGCATTTCCAGATCATACATTCCATGATAGAAGTGGGTGAGATATGGTGTCCTTGCCCTCCGTTTGGCAGATTGAGGGAGGCGCCTGGAGGCGGCGAGGACTACCGCCGGGTGTGGTTGTCCCATATTGGCGTAGAAATGCGGACGGAAACTCGAGAGACGAGGATTCTTGATCATGTCGGGTCTAGGATAATGAGACGAGGAGGCTTGAGGATGGGTGGCTCGGGGAGCTCGATGAGAGGCAAGGCGGGAGAGCCCATATCAACGAGTTGGACCCTATTTATATATAATATGATTTGACCGGGGTGGGCCGTTGTCGAGATCTGCATTTTGCTGGACAATGGCAAAGTTGCCGACTTGAAAGTTTCCTTTTTCGGTCGGGTTACGAACGCCACAAAGGCGGACCCACACACGCAAATAGGAAATCTTATCTTATCGCAAAAGCCCTTCCATATCCGGCTCACATTCAGCTACGCCAATTTCACCCTCAGGCTCGGTCCAACGATCGCACGTATTCAATCCCTGGTCTTATTGCGACGGAGAGATTCTCGGGAGTATATCACGACCAGAAATCAAGGTCGAGACCCAAGTCACTTAACAAGGATACTCAACGCTCTCGGGTAACCGCGAAGAGAGGGCCGTGATCGGTGTTGGAGGATTTCATGATACGGGTAACAAGGGTGAGTGTATAAGTAAACATTCAAGGGATTCCGATTCCAAATTTCATTAGCGTTACACCTGGTCCATCCGAACAGTTAGTGACCCAGCGTTGTTGTAACTGTACACATCTGGTCGGAGTATTGTCATTGCAGGCACGAGCAAAGAGGGTCTCGAGTCGTTCAGGGTTTATTGAAACCCTATGAACAGCATGCAGATAAAGGGTCCACGTTCACCACATGGTCCGGTACTATCTGGGAAGCGACACAGTTGCCTCGCTCTCTACTCGGTACGCAAACTGAGCGCGCTCAGTCTCACCGCTACTAGCTCAGCTCGGGGATACAGGAGCAACTCGTTTCAGGTACACCTTGGCTCTCTCCCTAGTATCAGGACCCTCCAGCTCGGAGATACGGTCGTATCTCGCGTACAAACTGCTTCTCACCATTGATATCAAGGGTGTACCAAACAAGGCGTTTAATCATTGTATCATGATGGGCTGAGTGACACTGAGCTAAATATGTCTTCTATCTCATGCGCGTCCCCCGAAACGCCGCTGTCCGGAATGTCTATATGAAGAAGCCTCACATACAATACCGCTCGCTCTCTTCTTCGCTTCATGAAGTCACCATCGTGCTCACAGCTTGTCATGAGCTCCATACCCCCCGATCTTCAGTACTCTCCTTTTGGCTACCTAGGAAATGGGGATATCCTCATCCTTATCTTTTACTTGCTTCCGGTCCCTGACATCGTTCGATGTAGAGAGGTAAGTCGTCCTTCTATCTGCGCAGTCACTTCTCATTTTGAACATCCCACCATCCTGGCTTTAGCTTTCCTCCACGATATGCTACCTGATAGACGATTCAGCTCTCTTGCAGTACAAGATGGAGCTATGTCTTGCGGGCGTGGAGGAATCGGTCTCCCACCACATTCCTGTCTACCAACGCCGAAAACTTCTTTGTCAATACAGCACGACACACGATACGCTGGACCCGACTCTGCTGACCAAGTGTCCAGTGAAAATCGGCGAGTCGGAAGCAAGTTGTATTCTCCAGGCCGGTCGGATTTTTTGGATCAATCAAAATGGAATCAGAATGATCCAACTACCTTCTTCTTCCCGTGGCACACCACAGCTGTGTAAAGATGTTGAGATACCCTCGAAGATACCCTCGTTTGGGATCGATCAGGTAGCCATGGATGCGTCCCAGGATCTACTGATCGTTGTTCAACCCCCGTCCGGGAATGCCAGAGAGTGAGTCTCATACCGTATCGACTCACTGGCGCAATTCAATTTCTCACCACCATGTCAGGGCGTCGCATAAAGTTAGGATCCTTTCCCAAATCTATGTCGAACGACATCCACTTGCCTCTCATCGTAGTATCAAGATCTTCGCACCTCCTCAAGATCGGATAGACGCCTTCTGGCACAAAGCCTCCATCCTCGAGTCGAAGTTCGTCGTCCTGTTCAATTACCGCCTCCGGAACGGTACCACGCTGCGATCATTATGTGTTTCCAATTGGAAGACGGGTAAAATTCTGATGGTGAGTCATTGGCAGTCAATCAGAATTAGATGTATAGTCTCACAGCTGTGCTCTGTCTGTGTTCGCATCTGAACACTATACTAGCTGAAGATCGACAACGACGTGGAGGCGGTCTCATTTCTTGATACGGATCATTTATTGCTGGTGTGTTCCTCTGGAGACCCGTACGTTGCGAGGCTTTGTGTCATGGAAATACCCGCAAATACCACAATGAAGAAACCTCGTACCGTATCTCTCCTCTTTCCTGCCTTTACACCGGAGATGTTGAATTGGGGTGCTCTCATCCACTCGAATCCGATGCAAACTGGGGATTTCACGAAACAAGCGGAGAACAAGCTATTCAATGCGTCACCAGAGCAAGGGATAGCTATTGTCGAGTTTCATATTGGTCACAAACGAAATTTACATACCGAGTTGTTCGTCATTCCGACTCGGAATTTGACAAGGCTGGCTGCGACGCATCTCAATGGTGTACATCCAGATGTGACAATTCCGTGGGGATCATGGGGTCCAGAAAATACGAGGTTCCTCCCTTTCACTCCACCCATACCTCATCACAGCGATTCTTTACCCTGTATCATGGGAACGAGATACTTCGCCGTCGAGGAAGGTTTCGTCGTGATTTACGACTTCAACCCCTTCGCTGCTCGACTTACTTGGTCGCTCAACGAACAAGATATGGGAGACCCTGATATTTACGTCGTCGTGGGGTCTCAGGAAGCCGAAGCGCCTCTTTTCTCCAAAGCAATCACGACGTCGGTGCCGTATAGGAGAATTGTTACGATGCTGCAAGCGCGGGCGGGCAGAGTATTGGTGTTGATGAAGATTGTGTCGTTCTTTCTACTGTGAGCTTTTTTTTTTTTGTTGGGATCAGAGATGTCTTGCTGATTTGGTCGTTAGCAGGATCCTGGGCAATTGGTTGCGATGTGTATATGATCTGGAGAGGCTTCGCCGATAGTTTACTGCGTGATTATGGTAGTGTACACAAGTCACGGTTTATTGTACCTTCTACGTAATGAATGGTCAATCAGATTATATGAGGACAGACCGTAGACTTTGGGCGCTCAGCACACAGAAGACAACAGGGTGATCAAACATCACCGCCTCCTCCCCTCCTGTGTACTTGATCAATACCGAAGGTCCTTCCAAATAAGATCTTGACTTCTATCTGCACCTGAGGAAGTATAGAGCAAAAGATGGCCAAGATACCGATGAAAGGGAGGCTGACCAATCAAAATATTACTATATCACTGGTCAACCTGGACTGGATTATAACACCAGAGGAGAAGCAGAGACATTAACATAGGTGATAGCAAAAAGCAATACGAGAGAGGGGGCGAAACCCGTGTATTAGGGACCCTATATCCGTGCCCAACGGATGCAGAAGTCGAAGAATCCAAACTTCCAAGTCGACAAGTTCGCAAATATGAGAGCAGAAAGTCCATGATCAGGCAGAAAGAAATGGCAGCCATATTCGAACACTTGGTATTTGTCGACCGACGACAATATTGTGGCTTCATAATGCGGCTACCAGTTGCGCCTTTCATAAACGTGTTCAAGTTCAAGTTGGGGACAGGAACTGATGTTCGGCGGTCTAGGCCTTCCACCTGGCGTCAGCGCTCAATTACCATTCGAGGGCATCTTGATGACGTAATAATCTTCATTTTCCTCACCAACGTCTCTCAGACTGCGACTTCCGTCTGGGCCCACGACAGCAAGTCAACGAATAAGCAAACAGTAGAGAGATACAACCACCTATCTCACAAACAAGATGTCGCAAGCTGGTCCCTCAAAACGTCCCAAGAAAATGGGAAAACACCACAAGGATCGAGTTAACTCGTCAAAGTCAAAACGAATATCTGAAGCGCAGGCCGTAGAAGCATTAGACGCAATTGCCATGGGATTTGTGAGTAGAATATGCTTCCTCTTAAGTCTATATGCTTATTGTTGACACAGACTTACCAATATCATAGGAGCCGAGTCATGACTTGAAGGCTTTTGCAGACCTACCAATATCCAATCTCACAAAGCGAGGTAGGATTCATGAGAGGCCATCTCACGTATGATTTTGATAACAATCGAGACAATAGGGTTGAAGAAGGCATTTTTTGTTGACATGACGGATATTCAAACCAAGAGTCTCCCGGTCTCCTTGAAGGGCAAAGATGTACTGGGAGCAGCACGGACGGGGAGCGGAAAAACGTTGGCGTTCCTGGTTCCAGTCTTGGAGATGTTATACCGCAGGAAATGGGGACCACAAGATGGACTTGGTGCATTGATCATCTCGCCAACTAGAGAGCTAGTGAGTACCATGCAACTGTCTTCGTCGCTACCCATTCAATGTTTGGTCAGGCTGTCCAAATTTTTGAGGTGTTGCGTTCAATCGGGGGCTATCATTCTTTCTCAGCGGGGCTAGTTATTGGAGGAAAGAATCTGAAGGACGAAAAGGAGAGGTTGTCTCGGATGAACATCCTCGTTGCTACTCCGGGACGCCTCCTACAACACATGGATCAAACCATTGGGTTCGAATGCGATAATCTCCAACTGCTTGGTGTGTTTCAACCTTCCGTCTGATTGCGAATTCTGACCCTGAGAATCTCATTAGTATTGGACGAGGCCGACCGTATCCTTGACATGGGGTTCCAACGAACTCTGACGGCGCTCCTTTCCCACTTACCCAAATCACGACAAACCCTTTTGTTCTCGGCGACGCAAACCAAGTCAGTTTCCGATCTAGCGCGACTGTCCCTTAAATCGCCCGTTTCTATCGGTCTCGAAGACGCAGCGGCTTCAGAATTGTACACACCAAAGTCCTTGGAGCAACACTACACAATTTGTACACTGGATAAGAAACTCGACATTCTATGGAGTTTCATCAAAACACACTTGCAAACGAAAACCCTCGTCTTCATGTCAAGTTGTAAACAAGTTCGTTTTGTTTTCGAAACCTTCTGCAAAATGCATCCTGGTATTCCACTCCTTCATCTTCACGGAAAACAGAAACAAATGACGAGATTGTCTACGTTTCAAAAATTCACGACGATGAAACACGCAGTACTCTTTGCCACCGATATCGCCGCGAGAGGGTTGGATTTCCCAGCTGTTGATTGGGTCTTACAGGTCGATGCCCCTGAAGATGTCGAGACCTACATTCATAGGGTTGGCCGGACTGCTCGGTACGAGAGCGCCGGGAACGGTCTTTTATTCCTACTTCCGAGCGAGGAAGAGGGTATGAAGAAGGCATTGGAGGCGAAAGGCATTGAAATCAACAAGATCAAGGTTAAGCAAAGCAAAACGCAGAGCATCGAGAATCAGCTGCAAAAATTAGCGTTCCAAGAACCCGAGATTAAGTATCTGGGACAACGTGTAAGAGATCTCCACTATTCGAGGATGATTGTCGCATTGACGCCCCACTTATTCTGATACAGGCGTTTGTGTCGTATCTGCGCTCCATTCATTTCCAGAAGAATAAGGAGATCTTCAAGCTCGAAGAGCTTCCCCTCGAACGCTACGCTGAATCTCTGGGGCTTCCGGGTGCACCTAAAATCAAGTTCCTAAACAAGGAGATCGCAAAACGGAAGAAGAACGCTTCTCATGCCATGCTCAACACCAAATCGGTTGATGTCGATGAACAATCGGGCTCAGAAGAGTCTGAATCGGAGGCCTCCGATGATAGCTCAGACGGTGACTCCGAATCCGGGGAAGACGATGCAGACGATGAAGTTGGACAAGTCGAAGAGAAGGTACGGCAACATTTTCGGATCCAGGTCCGAAATGTGTCACTCATCGTTATCCAATCGTAGCCCAAGAAGATCAGAACAAAATACGATCGTATGTTCGAACGGAAGAATCAGAGCATTCTGTCAGAACACTACACCAAGCTCGTTGATCATTCGGCTGACACGAGAGGCGACGATGGATCCGATGATGATTTCATCACGCTGAAGAGAGCCGATCATGAGCTGAAGGAAGAGGATCTTCCTCAGTCAGAATTTACCTCAAAACGGAAACAGAGGATGGCCAATTCGAAGAAGGCTCTGGCCAAATATGGCGAAAAGGGTCACAAGCTCGTCTTTGATGATGATGGGAATCCCCATGAGGTGTATGAGCTTAAGACCGCGGAAGAGGAGTTCCGGGGAGCCGATGATGCGAAGCGAGTGGGGAAGAAGTTTGCTGAAGATGAGAGATTGAGGTTGAGGGAGTTGGATGTAATGGATAAAGCGGAGGCCAAGGAGAAGAAACGGGAGAAAAAGAGGAAACGGAAGGAGAGAGAACGGGAGGTGAGCATTCATAATTCACACCCTTTCTTCCTAGCTGATCGAATCTTTGCCTAGATGGAGGGACGTGACTCTGCAATTGTTCCCACTGTGGTCCCTGTCGACGACGACGGATATATCAGCCCTGAATTCGATCTTGGGCCAGAAAGCGGCTCCGACGGGGAAGAAGAGAGCGCATCACCACCTTCGAAACGACCACGGACGTCACATCCAAAAACAATCGAGCATACAAGATCACTGGAGGAGGAGGAAGAGCTCGCCCTACGTCTACTTGGTCGGACATGACTAAGCGACGATCCGAATTGAACCTGGTCACATCTCTATCCTCTCAATACTTTGTAGTCACTTCTGCTATCCTGTCTGCCCATTACGAAGTTCGGTCACAAACCGTCTCTTGTATGTTCACGGGTACAATCACACGCGATGCTAGGTTTCCAACATTGTTCGACTGACGACGTGCGTCACTTGCGCTGAACGGGGAGTAATTGAATAAGGGAATTTCTTGGGATGACTGTAGTCGACGTTTTTTCTCTTAGTGTGAAAATGCAAGATCGACAAGTTATGGAATTTACCTAGAAAACCCACTCGTAAACCCATATACTGGCGTGATCTCCCTGCCGTCTACATCCTTCGATTTTCCGATATTCATTGTGGATATTAATCGAGACGTCAGTAAGAAGACGACATCCTCTGCAATCCACCTTCCGGGACAGACGCTACACACGAACAAGTCATTGCCTGTTTCCTTTTAGAATAGGAAGAAATACCAACCGACGTCCAAATCCAAATGTGAAATCTTTTGGGTCGATATTGTCTAGCTCCGTTTTGGTGAGGTCCAAGAAGCGTTCTGGGCGAAAGACTTCAGGCTCTGGGTAAACATCCTCGTTGCGGGACATAGACCTATGCAAATCTTTACACATATGCCATGCCAGATAACGAAGGAATCTGACTCACCAGATATTGGCCATGACCATGGAGCCCTCAGGCAAGGTGAATCCATTATATATGTCAACCTTATTCACCGTATGAGGGATTCCTGCGCCAGTATGGTCAGAGAATACGAGGCTGTGTCGAAGCCATGAACGAACCTAGCGGGAGAGGGGGATGATATCTGATGTTTGAATACGTAAGGACGTATTTTAATGATTTAGGTCAACAATCGATATATAAATTATAAATCAGAACCGACCTGTAGAGCTCTGTGATTAGGGCGTTGAGATACGGGAGTGAATCTCTGTCATTAAGATCAGGGAGTCGGTCATGTCCAACGACAGCGTCAATCTCGTCTTGTGCTTTCCTAAACGCTTCGGGGTGCCGAACCATGGCAAGAATGAATGTCATCAATATCGCATTCGTCTACAGCCCAAACTGTCACGGTAAGTTCACCAAATGAAGTAGGTAAATATCACATACTGTTTCTGTTCCAGCTGGAGATCCAGTGCATCAGTAAGCGTTTCGAAGACGATTGTGGACGTACCTCCATATAAAGAACCTGCAACACCTTCGATGATCTTATCCTCCTCTTGAAAGGTCCCGTTTCGATACGATTCTTCGACCAGTTGAGAAGTGATGCATGGCTTTGCTACGCCTTGCGCCTTCACGAATGTCAACGACCAAGCAGCATCGAACAGTAACAGACACGTACGAGCCTCTCTTTCACTTGTTGATATGGCTTCTCAATAGTTCTGCGCACCAATGCACGAGTTTTGAGGGCGCTCGTCTTGAATCCAGACCCTGGCAACCACGATGGATAATGTATCACTGAAAATTGACAAGAAGGTTCAGATGTGTCTCGTTGAAATTCGAGCCTCTTGAAAAGGCTCACAAAAAGGAAAGAAGTCCACAATCACGCTTCCTGCACTTCAAGAGACTTCAGATCACACTGGCAAGGCTGACTTCACCTTTCCGCGCACCTTCCTGCCATGGCAGTCTCCACAGTCGCTTGCGTTGCCAGTCGAACGAATTCGTCGTCTTGTTGTGTGACTTCGTGTCCATATGTGATCTCGAGGATTGTTGAGGCATTGAACCTCATTGGCGCTTGAATTTTGGCACAGACACGGCCAGAGCATCCAGAACCAAACTTACCTGGCGAAAAGTTCTTCGAGCAACTCTGGTGTAGATATGATATCCAATAGGAGTATACAGGACCCTTTGTTTAGCAAAGGATGATACTTGTTGAGGTTTCCCTTTGATAAGGATTCCTGTATCCACTTTCTCTGTATCTTCCAAACATGACCGTAGTTTCCTAAAGCTAGATTATTCTCCCAGCCCAACCTCACAAAAAGTCAGTCTAAATATAACGCGTAAGATTTGAAACGTACAGTTCTGTCAACAGTGTGAACATTGGTCTCCCGGAATAGTTCTGGCTCCTCTTTTCGAGAAGGTCTTTCGCGATTGAGAGTGAGTTGACGATAATCACCGATGTTTGAAACATTCTAGCAAAGATGATGTTTCCATATTTCTTTCCCCACTCTCTGAATGTTCTTTCCTGGTAGATGGCGGGGAGTTGATGAACATTACCAATCAGGGGAAGCGGTCGTGGACCTGGAGGTAACGGGACGGATGTTTGGCGAATTAGGAGACCTTGTAACAGAAGATACACTGAGAGAAGACCAAAGACGGCCACTGCTGTGTCTGAAACACTGAGAGATGGAAACATGACGTCGACCGCTGGAGTTGTACAACAGTGACCACTCTTCCTTGAGGGATGGATACATGAATCTATCACACTGGATCGGAACATTCCACCAAATGGTCAGCAGACACTCATTGCATTCGGTAGATTGTGATTGTATCCGACTCACTGCGTCCCTAATGGGTTAATGATAAAACTACTATCTCAGCATCTGTGGGAAGGAATAACACCATGGGTTCCCGTACCTGTCATGTGTCAATGGGCCAGGATCGGACACCCAAACTTGAAGTGGGTGGAATTCCGAGACAAAGCGCATGGCGCCAGGAAGCGATGTCATCCCATCTAGACGTAGTGTTGATTGGCTCCGCGCAAAGGTATGAGTGACATCTTTCACCTGAGATGAGCGGATGCCATACGTCGTCAAGTCAGGGTTGTAACTGGTAACAATGAGAGCGATGCAATAGTAATAAATCGCCGAATCAAACAAGTACTGTCCGCAACTTGAAAGTTAAAAGGGGGAGGTTTAGGGTGTCGTTCATTCGTTTTCTCTACCCCAGTCAGTGACATTTTCCCCTCAGATTGTCTGACAATATTGACGAAAGCAGGCTCAAAGCATACTCGGCGAACTCGGATATCTTTCATACCAAAAGGTATTTAAGCGCCGCGGAGACTGTATTGAGCTGTTTGTACATGAAATACAAATACAAACAACACTATTCCCACACTCAAACGACACTACTCAACACCAAATCATACTTGGAATCCGACAAACCCGTGCGCTGTTTTCGACTAGCTGAATCCTGCAGCTTCCGAGACCATGTCCCTTGTTCTGCTCGATCGAGGGCCGATATGATACGGGAAGGCTTTGCAACGACTATATCACCGGCATACCATTCGTCAGGCCATGAACAGGGGCTGGAACAAATAGCATGCACAGACCTGGCAAAACCGCTTTGAAATTCGCATGGAGGCGTTATCTCGTTTCCAAACGCATCCTTTGCTTTCTTGATATCCATAGTCGCAATAAGCCTGGATGTTACCAGGAAGATGTTGTCTTCCGCTAAACACAATCCAGGACAAATCCTGGGTGGCGAAGCATAAGGATACTTTCGATGGTGCAGACGCAGAACCCAACATACCGGCGCCCGAATCCAAAAACGAAATCCCTTGGGTTCGTAGTGCCCTTTTCTCTCTCGTTATGTGCCAAAAACCTCTCTGGTCGGAAGTCTTCAGGATCAGGATAGATCTCCTCATTGCGGGACATGGCCCTAGTAAGTCTTCAGCCTCTCTTTGAAGCTCGAGATTTTGTGAAGTGCTACCAGATATTTGGTGTGACCATGGAACCACCTGGTATATGGTATCCCTTATAGTCGTCATCCTTGTTGAGGGCATGCGGTATCCCTACAGATATTTTGGCATCTTCGACGCTGTCCTACACAAAACGTTGTGCAATACTCACCCAAAGGCAGAGGAGGGTGAAATCTATGCATCAAAGCAGAATGCTCAATCAATGCCAAACCATGGTAAGATGATTCTTGGCGACGAACCTGTAGAGCTCACTGATCACGGCATTAAGATACGGAAGAGATTCCCGGTCCTCCAGGTCGGGGAGACGATCATTGCCGACAACACGATCAATTTCGTTTTGCGCGTGCGTGAAGACCTCAGGGTGTCTTATCATGACCAGAATGAATACCATAAATATGGTGTCTGTCTAATCAATCTCTCCCATTAGGATATCCGAAGGCATTCGGACTTAAGGTCTACCCACGGTTTCGGTTCCACCTGTAGGTTCCAACTGAGTCGTGTATCCTCATCAGGAGGACATCAGCTTACCAGCAAACAGCGCAGCGGTAGCACCTTCAATCAGCGCACCTACATTTTTCAAGCCTCCGTTTCTCTCCGCTTCCTCGATGAGGTTTGACGTTATGGATGGCCTGGCAACGCCTCTGGCCTGATCGGTCGTTCATTGAGTGGACTGTTTCCCTTGGAAGTGACTCACCAATTGATTATTGACTGTTTGATAGGGTTCTTCGATCATCCGACGAATGAGTTGTCGTGCCCTCAGGGCGTCTGCTTTAAAGCCACCCCCTGGTAGCCAAGCGGGATAGTGCCTTACTGCACAGCGTTGAGAACAATAGCCCTCCTCAATAATTCACTTGAAAGTCACTTGAAAGTGCGGATTCAATATGCCCCTCATTTATGCATATTTATGGCTGATGGCCGTGTGATCCGAGTGAGTTCAGCCACCGACGAGTACATTCCAAACCAGGAGTTGGAGGCTCGGGTTAGGAGGAGTAACCCTATGCTGCAATGCACCGACCACTCTAGGGTTAGCCGACACGCGTCGGTCTTATCACGATTGTGCCAGTGGGTTGTGCCAGCGGACCACAGGCGTACCACTGGCAACAACGAACCAATGAGGAGGGCTACTTCTTCATCCTCAGTATCTTCTGAGCTTGTATAAAGCAGGATTGAAAGTGAAATCATTGACCGGATTGTGGCATGTTCAACAACTCTCTTCCGAGAGTGCCGCTGTGCTCGAGCATACTGAGACTGGTGGGTGCGGGCCATTGTGGCTGAATCCCGGTCCTGGTGTCTCCATTTGGTCAGTTGCCTCCCAGATTTAGGGGATGACAAGTTCTATTCCCACGGATTAAGACAATCGGCGTGATCATTTACTTGAGGTCCATCTTGATTTGGAAGGTACTCGTCGGTGGCTGAAATCACTCGGATCACACGGCCATCAGCCATAAATATGCATAAATGAGGGGCATATTGAATCCGCACTTTCAAGTGACTTTCAAGTGAATTATTGAGGAGGGCTAATTGACGGGGAGACATATATCAAACAATCTTACAGAATGGAAAAATATCCACGATAACGCCACCTGCGCTAGTAAGGGCGGAAATTATTAGGGAAGGCTCGGCCGCAGAGGGATCACGATATCCTCACTTTCCAGCGGATGCAGTCTCCAACGTCGCTTGCGTTGCGAGCTGGACCAAATCATCGTCCGCCCTTGAAATATGGTACCCATACGTTATTTCCAGGACGATTGCAGCATTCAACCTGTATCGAAAATGTACGTCAAGCCAGCAATAAACAGCATGATACGGGAATCGACGCAATACCTTGCAAAGTGCTCTTCGAGATTCTGTGGCGCAGCCATAATATCCAACAAGAGTTTGCAGGACCTCTCTCGAAGAATGGAGTGGTACTCAGTGATGCGCGTTTTGGACAACGCATCTTGTATCCACTTTCTTTGTAGTCGCCAACTCGAACTGTATGGACCTATTGCTAGGTTGTTCTCCCAGCCAAGCCTGGCACAAAAAGTCAGCATTTCCGCGTACTACTGCTCCCGCCCCGAACTCACATCTCGATCAACAACACAAAACGTGGCCTACTCGAGTAATTGTGGCTCCTCTTGTCGAGGAGATCATGGGCGGCCTCAAGTGAGTTAAGGACTACAAGTGGTCTATGAAACATTTTGGCGAATACAATAGACCCATACTTCCGGCCCCAGTCTTTGAACGTCTTCTCATGATACTCTGCTGGTATTTGGTGAACATTGCCAAGGAAGGGAACTGGTTTGGGGCCGGGAGGTAGTCGGCGAATGGTCTTGTTAGTTCTCAGATATCGAAGGAGAACATATAGAGCGACGAGCACAGCGGGGATTGAGATCACCCTGACAAGTTGAGTAGACGAACCCATCAAGCATCAAGTTCATGGCTGTTCGATTGCGTCCGGTTTATAAGGGACGGGTCCGATAGAAGCCTGTCTGAATGATTTCGCACACCGAACTTGATTTTGCAGTATGCATGATTCAATAAGAAGTCGGAAACTCTATTTCCTGATAAATACAATTGCGTAGCGACTCATCTGTCAGTGGATCAAAACATACCAGCTGTATGATGGTTCAAATGACTGCCCGGTGGGATACATCTAAATGGAGAGTAATGAAGAATACGAGAGCATAAGGGACAGCAAGCCGGTGATGTCGTTCGATGAATGGGAAGGTTCTATGATACTGGTGCGAGTTTTACATACAAATGTCGATAATGAGAACGAAGCGAGAATACGAATGCCTTGTGCCTAACCCAGATGATATCTGGTCCGTACGAATTCCCACAGGGCCCCGTTGTGTCATCATGTGAATGGGAATAAAGCCTTTCATTGTCCCTTGGCGAGCTTTCCCGACAGAGGTCTCCAACACGCGAGGTTATTGTGTTCCTATGATGCCGATCTTTTCGTCCATGGCGCGACTATAACGAGGCAGATCTTGGTTACCGACCACGATGAAACCATCGTCGCTCGGAGTGTCGGTGAGTATACAGGTGTCCCTGGCAGCTACACGTAAGTCTAATATGACCCGTGCTCCCTGTATAAGTTGTTAACGAGACCTCTGAGAGTCGTATTCAAGACGTACAGCATGGGAGTACACCCCTAGAAGAAAGCTGGGAGAAGATACGGACAAACATCAGTATTATCCGTACCAGTCAACGTCGGGCTGGCTCACTTGATGAAAATGTAAGAGTACTCTGCGAGCTGTTTCGTGTTGGTAGCAATAGTAGTTATTAGCATGGCTACTGTTAAGAATGCAATGATCAGTGTTCATATCTTTTCGCTCCATCAGACATCAAGATGACATACGAAAGGTACTGAAATAGATGCCGTCCCGTTTTTATGCCATCCCGGCTTAAAATGTTTCTCCAAGCAAAAAAACGCGGCGCATACATAAAAAAGAACACTACTCCTTCTTGCAAGAATCTTCGCGTCAAACGCATCTCATTGTGCGCCATATATTTCTCTTGTTGGAGGAGGGGTAGAAATTTGACAAGCGTCATAAGAAAGAACATTGCTGACAAAGCGTCAGCATTTACTGGCATACAGGTCAAAAGACTCTCACAAGTTGTAAGAGTGCACGGAATCCTTGAAAACTGTTCAGAACGGAGGGCTCGTCCACTGATAAGAGGAAAATGCACACGTACCAAGCTAATAGAGAAAACAGATTTTGAGGTCTATATGTTGCGATAGGAACACAACTAAACGGATCGCTGCCGAACTTGACGGTCTTGATATTGAGGATAGCTCCACAAAGTTGTAACTGGTGCTATTATGAGTAAAATCTGAAGCAATTGAAATATTCAACACTTCACCGCCCAAGATACTGAAACGATAGTTAGTCAGTCTGGCACCTTGACAATGAGGTCAAATCGTGTACCAAGAATTACAGGAACAAGCATGTAGAACACTATGTAAAATGTAAAGAGATTAGAAACGATATCACAAGAAAAAACATCACTTACCTTTGACATTTTGGTTATATATCGCCCATATTCTCAACATGAATACGACATCTACCGTGTAAGCAAGAACGATCACTCCTCCGCTTCGAATCAATGAGCCTAGGGAATTACGGGAAGTCGCGGAGAGTGACTTTGGCTCACATCGTGGAAACATATAGGAAAATAGAGCAGCTAGCCGCAGATTTACCATGAGTTGAATCGTCGATCGAGCACATAAGCAGACTCACAGCTATGAAGATCTGTTCTGAGGAGTGGAAATAACGATGAAGTGATGTTACTCTCACCTTCACAGGAGGATCGGTCTTCGATTGGACTGTTCATTGACATTCGTTCATCACATACTCTTGCCGTCCCGCTTTCATATAAGCTCACCTGCGAAATTGATACTACGAAGATGAACGGCTGCTCCAAAATGGATGTGTCAACCAACCTCAAGAATACTAGGCCGTAGTACCGCAAAAAGAGGTATAAACATTTGATGATTGACCACCTCGTACTTCAAAACAGTCAGCAATCTGTCAAAAAGCCCAAAGAATGGCATATCGCTTACGCCCAAATGTATTCTACCTACAAAAACCTTGATTAGTATGAATGGTGTGAAGTGAGTGGTAGTGTTCGTACCTCTTGCGAGAAGGTCAGGAAATAATCATAGGTGATAAGAGCGACGGCTGCGACTGAAGACAACATTACTCCAGGACAGCACGAGAATTCTCCCAGTAAGTATGACATACTGGATACATAGTTTGCGCTCCGTGTGTGTTGCAAGGTCGTGTAAAACGCGTCAGGTGAGAAGGAGGATACCATTGTCTTTGGGGCGACAGACTTTGCCCAAGTCCAGGACCCGAACTAATATACCAGTCATTCGCACGGCCATCACGGAAGGGCAGACACGATTACAATTAATACAAGTATCGGCACGAGGCACTCAAAGACCTTCACCGATCCCTTGAGGTCTTGGTACAAAGCAGGACAGAGGTTGATAGAATGAGTGGCCCGGTTCCAGAAACATTCTGAACGTCGATCAATATCATATATGAGGACCGTTTGTAAGCGAATTCCTGGTGACTACCAATGTGTTAATTAGTAGGATCAAGACCTTTATCCTCACTTGTTGTGCTAGTGAATAAGGTAGGATCTCATCAAGGGAAGCGGAAGCACGGTCGTGTACACTCACCTTCGGCGCTGGGCTCGCTCAATCTACTAGTAGAATTCCATTCTAATCAGATTCATGATGGAACGTTCGTTTCCGTTGGATACAGATACGTGTTGAATTTGAAAGTTCAGCGTCGCTGCAACTGTGTGAAAGAATCGAGAACGAGGACTATCGCTGGATTCAGACATCAGGGCAGGATACCCAAGCCTCAAGTCTAGCAATCAGCGAAGCCCAATTATACAGCCCCGGCCCCAGGGTGATGATGGTCGAAGTACTTGCGTAGTATTTGGACCTGTGCGGTGTGCATCGTTATGCCTCTTGTGCGGCCGCTCGGCACGGTACATCCACAGACCCGGGATTATGACACTGGTAGACTCTGTCAAAACCTCACAATTGCTGTATACGTACAAACTCACGGTTCGTATTCGTATTGCTCGTCGGCTCATAACGGAACAAGTCTTGTCACCTGAGGCAGTCCGACAACAAAGGGCCACACACTGCTTGCACGTCAAATCAAACGAACGTGCAGTAGACGTCTCCCTCAAACACTGATACACTCTGCGCTCCGATATCTTCTTCTGTAGATTCATGTGTGCAGAGTAGCAGGACCCGGAATAATAGCATTAGAAACCATCTAAGGTACGAGAGACCGGATCATAGAGAGGTAACAAGTAGAAACAGAGCACAGGCACATTACTTGCCCGAAGTGGCTACCGAAGTTCCCTCTATGACATCCTTGACCACGGGAGCGATCACCTTGCGTGAAGCCTTAGCAATCATCTGTCGAAATACCTTGCCCTTGATCGTCTTATCGAACCCATCCTTTTTCTTCACCCCATAATCCCTCTTGAACGACTTCGCCTTCAAGTCCAATTCCTTGCTCTTCTTCAAACCTTTGTACAGAATCTTTGGAAGATCCTTCAGCCCCCCGTCGCCTTTACGAGCACCCCACAGTTGCTCCCGTTTATGTTTCGGCTTTCCCTCCTTGTTCAACTTCTTCGGATCGTGGAACGAGGTGAGAACTCCGAACGCGGCGAGACCACGATCCGACATGAACTTGTCCATCTCCGGGAAGAACTCCTTGTCCTTCTCGAACCAGGGCTTCAACGCGACAGGAACGGAGGCAAGTCCGACCAAAACGGTGGTATCCTTTGCCCAATGCGGGACCATGGTGTACTCTTTGTAATCGCGTTGGAACAATTCCCGAGTGGTGAGATGAGAAACGTCCCTCTTCGTTTCTTCCAAGGTCCGAGTAAGTTCTCTGATGACAGGGTCATCGGGGAGCTTCTGGTCGTCTATTCCGGGAGGAAGAAGGGAAATTGGCACGAGGAAAGTGGCTGCTTGGTGATCCTGATCCTCCGCTTTCCCACCAGGTTTCAAACCGTCTGTATCAATCAAGATACCACAGAGTAGTAACGTAGCCAACTCTGGTGGAGGGGGGGAGGTAGACTTCTCCTTTATGTAGAGAGATACGAGGGACGTCGCGCTACCCGTGGGTACGACAATGATACGGGGGTCAGCATCCTTGTAGAATCCTTCGTCCTCGTGATGGTCGATCACAGCGACGACCTGTGAAGGAGGGTTCTCGCTAACGAATTGAGGAAGAAGTCGGTTATGATCCACAAGGGCGAACTTGTGCGAAGGGAATGGGGAACGTTTCGCCTCTGGAATGTCGTCGAGACAAAGGAACTGTGGATCTTCAGCATTGATGCCGACCAAGGAAAGAACATATAAGTTCTCCGGACGCGCCCTCAGTTCTCCTCGAGGGGTCTGAATGAGCGAGACAACGTCGGCATTGCCAGCGGTGCTCATGCACCATGCAAGGGCGATAGAACTCGCCATCGAGTCAAGGTCTATCCACCAATGAGAAATGGTCGTGTGACACTTATAGATGAGTAATCCTCACCTCCAGCTTCATTCCCCATAACCACAGTCCAGTTTCCTCCTTTGCCGTCCTCGACATCCTTCAAATAACGCGTTTTCTGGCTTTGCAAGAATTCTGCGAGAACAGTTGTGGGTGGGGTAAGTGAAGACGACATGGCAAGGGATGTGAATGGTCGAGCAAGAAGGAAAGAATGGGACTTTATCCTCGCGGGATGAATGGAATGGTCTCGGTGGCCGTGTTTAAGTTTGGAGAAATTTGGCAGCAGCTGCCCCTTAATCGATGGCTTGGGAACTCGGAGCTGAGACTTGACGTTCCGCCGTGGAAAGATGAATGGCCTCAGGAACATAAAACGGCTGCATCGCCGCTATCTCGTGGAGGTAGAAAAACGAGGTTGTCCCACCTCGCGCAAGTTTGCGGCGGTTCGGGAGAATAGGCACTCCGACGCCAAAAAGGAATTTTGTTCCCGGCACATGATCACACCGACGCGTCGCGTATTTCAACAATTATGTATTGTTACGGTATGCAGTTGTTAGAAGTGGTACATATACGATAGAACCATAGCACTCGACTATCTACCTGAAGCAGTAGTAACAGAAATGGAAACAAACTCCAAGCTAAAGCAGCCGTGAAGGATACACATAATTGTAGTTGTAACAAGTGCAGTCCGGTTTTACAGAGATGAGGAGAATTTGTTCGAGAAAAGTACAAGGACGAGGGAAAAACAGGAGAGAGATACAGTGGATTCAAAACCACACTCATAAGGTAAGCCTCCTGTGCTCCATCAACACATCAAAACCTTCATCGACACGAAGCTGCATGCCTTCCTTGTAAAGCACATTCTCGAAACGGGCGACCGGTCCATCATCGGCGAATTCGCAAGACTTGCATTCAGCTTTATACCCTTGTGCAAGACCTCCATCATGTATAACGGTTTTGAATGCTATGCATGACGTCGATAAGCGAATGCCAAAAATCGTCATAGTCGAGATACTTACGTGCAAGCCGCCTATTTTCACATTGCTCCCAGAAATCCTTTCTGAGATTTCACTGGCATTAGGCGAAAGTTCAAAAGGTCGAATGAAGGATGCTCACGGTGACGAAAAATAATCGTGGGCCTTGATATCATGGCCTTCAGAACCAAGTCTCTCCTCGGGGTCGAAGCACACGAGCTAAAGGGGGCGTCCAATCAAAAATCTGAAAGCATAACCAAGGATTGAAGCTTGAAGACATACACCGTAACTCAAATTGATAAAATCGAGTTCACAACTCTCAGGATCCAAGTATTGAGAGAGGATGGATCCGATATTCCGATGCTTTTGCCTGACTTCGTCAACGTCGCCGGTGAAGATATCCTATTAAAACCAGAACCAAACAAGAGATGACACTTTCAGTCCTACCCATTAAAGTAGCTCGTTGAGAGATGACTCACGTGCCCAAGATACAAAGCGAGTAGAGTTAGACCCAATGCGAAAAAGTCTGCGGCCGCGGTATACGTTTTGACCTCATCGGGACAATGAGAAAGCACTTCAGGTGCAGCGTAGGGAAGCGTGCACACGACGGGCTCGTTCGACTTTCTGCTCACAGTTCCGTTCTTCATGAACTTCGCTCCCCCAAAATCCGCGATGGCAATGTGACCATCCCTGTCGATCAGAATATTCTCGGGCTTCAGATCGTGGTGAACAATCCCTTTGCCGTGGAGATACAACAAACCAAGAACCTGAAGCGGGACGGATGAGTGAAGCTTGGATGAGGAAAGAACGAAGTCCTTACGAGTTCCGCAGCAATGCACAAGAGTTGAATATCACCGACTTTGCCCATATATCTGTATAAATCACCACCGGGATAAAAATCCTAAAGGGCGAGATGTCAGACAAGACGAATATATGTAGAGATGAAACCTCACCAAGGCGATAAACAAGAACCCGTCTGAGGATTGCCACGCCCAAAGATCTGTCTTCCTACTCGGGAGCATCACAAAAGGTGCGACCTTATTCAGGCCCCTTCTCGAGAGCTTCTGGAGGACCTTCAACTCGTTGACAAGACCCTGGCAAGTAACCTCGGACAAAGGACGTTTAATTTTTACAACCTTCACTGCGGATTGTGTTCTGGTGGGGATGTTGAGGGCGCGATAAACTGTTCCAAAAGTACCCACCCCGAGGATCGAACCAGCGGTCCATATCCTCTTGGTCCGACGACGGTCGATACGAATGATATTCTTCTGAGTGACTTGCCAATTGACCTCGCCGGAGAGGTTGGAAGGTTGAACGGGAATCGCTTGTTTGAAAGGAGGGACAATCCCAATAGTGCGCACGGGTCCGTCGCAGGATAGCTCAGGTGCAGAAGAGATGAACTCAAGTTCCTTAGCGTAAAGGTCTAAATCTGTGTGAATGGGATCGGTTGAGGTTTGCACTCTGGGCGTTATGTCCACTCCCTCTGAAGAGAGAGGGCGACGTCTAGTGATGTCCACAAGGTGTCGAGAGTCGTTGCGCGTGAGGGTCTCTTCTACATCTTCGTTGAGACCAGTTTCGTTCTCGGGGCGATACTTCATGGGGAACATCCGCTTTTCGCCGGAGATACAAACTTCGACAAAGAGTTGTTGAATGTCCCGTCCAACGGAGGGTATGTCTTTCCAGTGCAAAATTCCATATCCAATCCGCTCCTCGGATTTTTTGGTGCTCCTGGCACTGGCGAGCTGAACAGACGAGGAGAGTTGAATCGGAATGGAGGCCTCTGGGATCGTGCCTTCATTCGACGTAGTGTTGGCTCTGACTTCGGCCCTTCGTCGAGGAGAGAGCTTAGGTGGGTCAGAATGTCCGTCCAACGCTTCGTCGGCTTTATCTTGGGAAGGGCATCCGTCCCCATCCATCTGTTCACATCCCGCAGAGTTTTTCGATATACCTTCAAAGGTAGCATTGACAGATTCTCCACCTGAAGAGTCGTTGCGAATATCTTCAAAGGGAGAAAGGACTCTGGGAGACAAATATAGAGGGTCGAAGTTGGGCGATTCTGGTAGAATGGGAGCACTGATAGTCAAGCCTCGGACCGGACGACGAACGAGTGGTGTGGGGCTACCTCGAGAAGGACTTGAGTTGCCTGAGCTTGGGCGGGAATTAGATGGGATTGCACTCGCAGAGTCCTTTCCCTTCTTGCTCTTCTTGCGCAAGATAGAAAGCATGCCGAAGTTGCGTGTTTCTGCTTGATGAATGGGTGCACAGACGTCAAAAGGGCGTTCATTGTAAGCGATAAACTCAGGACATACCTGTGCTGTATGACACTGGAAATATGGTGGAAGAAGGGTGTGTTGGATGCGTAGAGAGCAGATACAAAGTGACTGGTGAGGACAATAGAAAAAATGATGCTGGGACTGATCCGAGTTCAAAAGTGGGGTCGATGGAGGGATAATACATCCTTTCTGCGTTCTTCACCCTGTTTTTATGTCTGCAGAGAAGTAGGAAAGCAAGAAGACCCCCCTGAGTGGCCCTCGACGAAGCAATTGCATGAGCATACATCGACAAAGACCAAGCGCGGTGGGGTGCAAGGTGGCAGCTGGAAGTACCAGCTAAATTGGAGGGTCAGCCAACACGTGTCAAAAAGAACAAGGAACTTGTGGTGATTCGAGGTCCGATGCGAAAGCACGCAGATATGGCCTTGCTTGTTCCACTTGTTACGAATATGATATTCTGATGGAGAAAATCAACTGTGAGGTGGAAACAACGATCCAAGGAAGGTTTTGACGGGCTAGCCTGGATATGATTGGGCGAACCGGCTGTTGTTGCAATTTTCTTTCTCTTTGTGATAGTGGCCTGTCCAAGCAAGCCAATGCACAACCGTGATGGTGGTGTCGAAGCAAACGGCCATGAAGAAATGAGATCTGGGCTATCTGGACCGAATCGTATTGAGGAATCCCAAGTTTTCTCAACGGATTCCGAGTTGGTGGCGGAGCGCCGAACGATCAAGTTAGCGGTGGCGTCAGTTGAAGATTGTAAGATCTTATCTTATCATGTTTTCCGAAGACTCGGCGCCGAGTGACCCATCATCTCGGCGACGTCGACCTGGGGATTCCTCACCAACTCCAACGTCGATACGGCCAACCTCTGTTTGAGTCAGTCATGGCTGCACCACCAACGAAGCAGTCCATTTTGCACCTCTATTCATCTCTTTTGCGGACATCAAGGGCTTTCAGTTCCTATAACTTCAGAGAATACTTTCTCCGACGAACAAAGACTGATTTTCATGGTATCCAGGTAGGCCGAAGCAATTCAAATCCCACATCCACAGACTGAAACAATGGCTTTTTGTAGAGTGAAAACGACCCGGCCAAGCTTTCTTCCTTCTATAATGACAAAGTCAAGGAGCTCGCTGTGCTCCGGAGGAGTGCTATTGTCAACCAATTATATGGTGGGTGGCGATTGGTGGTAGAGAAGCAACAGCCAGAGAGGGAGCGAGGAAGCACATAGAATGCTTGATCAAAATGTGCGTACCGTGTACATCCATAGCATCAATGGCGGTCACTCAGACCTAGTTATCTCATAGTACCTCTAGATGCTCCCACATACCATGACAAACATGTGCTGAGTCTAATGCCATTACTCACTCGTTGTCCGACATGTACTCTACATCTACGACCAATGCAATCAAATGACTCTGAGAAGGCATTATTCATCGGCTCTGGGTGAATTGTTATCGACCCTGAATTCAGTATGATGCTATCTGTTACCCTTGTGTATCTGGCCACTAGTACAATCGCTCCTCATGATTACAGGGAATGTGGCCATGTACATGTTTCTGCAGGCCCGGCTCTCGCCGCTCATTTTCCTGCATTACGTCTCATCGGCGGTGAATGAACCAAGTATCCGGATCTCATTCGACCCAAGTATCTGGATCATTCTGTTTGCATTCCTCCCTCTGGGTTGTGGCCCTGGGATCCCTGAGCGAGGAACTCCAATAAGTACTGCCGATGTCTCATCAGAGGGTAGCCATCTCTGGTTAACGACTACGTGTTCGTAATGCTCGCAATTCAAGTTGTCGTGACTGGTTTCGCACTTGACGCTTCCAGGCCCGATGGTGGGATGACACGGGGCAGTCGACTGGCAGTCGTTGTCCAAACTGAGAAAGCGCCACGATGCTATTGACATTTTGGTCATGACATCATCGGCTAAATATTGCACCTCGGTCTTCCTCCCTCCGCCACCATTGTGTACACAAACCTCAGCAGTGTATCCTCGTACTCGTATGTCGTCCGAAAGATCAGTTTTTGAGCCGCGTTTGAGAGGTATTTCGTCTTTCCAGTCGGACCCAAGACCTTTCAAAGCCCCCGCTCTTGCCTCGCCATAGGATTCCTGCTCCGTAATGCCTGTTCCATCACGGCTAATTGAACAACTCAAGCTTCTCATTCCACCTCTGAATGGGACATTGCATAAAGGCCAGTCAGGTCGTGTGGGTGTTTTGGGAGGCGCATTAGAGTATGTCATCTTCCAATGCCTTGCGTGAGCGTGGAATCACTGACGGCGTTATGTGATACTAGCTATACCGGAGCACCGTACTTTGCTGCCATGTCAGCACAACGGCTTGTGCGTTTCCTTCGACGATTGACCTCTGTGTTGGCTCACATTTCCTCTGGTGGTAAATAGGGAGCAGATCTATCGCACGTCATATGTTCACCAACTGCTGCTGGAGCGATCAAGTCATATTCACCAGATTTGATTGTACATCCTATCCTACGTGAAGACCAGTAAGTACATGTGCATGCTCTGCGTTTGGTTTATGCCTCCAAGCACGAAGCGTTCAACGGTCGTAGATCCCCGGACATCGTTAGAAGAGAACTAGGATCATTATTGTCACGACTTCATGTCCTGGTCGTAGGTCCTGGTTTGGGAAGAGAGGATTACATGCAAGGCTTCGCAAAAGATGCCATTGGGCTTGCAAAAGACAAGGTATGTTCTTCCATTCTCCAACTCTAACGTAATTCAAAAAGGCTGGGTTGCGGTGTCGTATCCTAGGGAATGTTCATCGTCTTAGATGCAGATGCACTATTATTGGTCGGAAACGATCAGTCACTCGTCAAAGGATACAGACGAGCTGTTTTGACCCCGAATGTTGTAGAGTTCAAGAGGCTGAGCGAACAAGTTGTATGTCTTCTTGCATCATGGACCGCTTTCCCTCGACTGTGTGATTTGATTACCAACGATACTGTGATCAGAAAATAGATCCAGACGCACCTTCGAAGCAACGGGCTGCATTGGTATCGCGAGCTTTGGGAGGGGTGACGATCGTTGAAAAAGGTCCTCAAGATATCATATGCACGAACACAGGAGGAGCATCAGCGGATGATGCCAAACTTAGTCATGTACGTTCTATGTTCTCACCTGGACTCATTTGAGCCAGAGCCAAACCACTTGGATCTGTACTAATGCAGTAATTTCGTCCCAGGTGAAAGAGGGTGAATCGACCGAAGAACAAGTCGTAGTGGACGTACCAGGAGGTCTGAAACGATGCGGAGGGCAAGGAGATATCCTCAGCGGCACGATCGGAACGATGCTAGCATGGGGTAAATGCTTCGAAGACGGAGCATACGGGTGAGTCATAGTCTCAGTTGATTATCGTCATCAACACCAATCTGTTTTTGCCTGTTCCATGCGATAAAATACACACCATTGGGCCCTGGATCTCACGCATGAATCAGTGATAAATCGGTGCCTTCATCGATGATACCTTTGTTGGCTGCGATAGGTGGATGTATGGTTACGAGGACTGCTTCGAGGAAGGCGTTCACAAAGCAAGGCCGAGGTGGGTGGACCAAGAAATTATCTCGTCTTTTACTTCGCATATTGACGGAGTCAAATGGTGAATGTGATATTAGGAGTCGTGACTCAAGGTATGCTTCCTGAGGTCGGACCTGCGTTCGCAGAACTATTTGGAGAGGAAGGGGAGAAGGGGAGGGGAGGATCTGCTGAGGAACGGGGGAGGCTGTAGTCAAAGGAAAGTACCAAATCGTGTGAACAAAGGGACTTGCTTCAGTTTGGGTTTGGTGGATGGATCATGCAAGAAGCAAAGCAGAGAGAATGATTATTTGCGGAAAGATGTTGGTGCTGCACAATATCTCACGAGATTAACTTAGGATACAATGATTAACACGGATCTCGGGTGGTGTGGAGATATCAATGCTCAAAGACCCCAAAGTCAAGGAGCAAGTCTCAGAAAAGAGGGGGAATTAGCCTGACATCTGGATAGTCAACTGCCCGTCCATCGTAGCGTCCAGAACTTGGTCGCCATTGTCAACTTCGCAAGGATAGAGGAACTCGGATGACACGATTCACGCTCGGAGGATGCGTTCACCGACGTCTTCTCCCACGAAGTCTTTTTACAAGGCAAGTTCGGAATCTGGGTCCGCGGATAACGGCCAAAGAGAACGAGATCCTCAATCTGCAGTAGACTAATCAACCGTGCCTTTGAGCAATTCTCATTGTTCAGGTATGTAGATCTTAGATCGAGTTGCGGACTTAAACGCGGATCGACTTGAACGACGTCGACGTCGACGCTGTATGGTGCCGGCACTCGTCCAATCGTGTTCGAATCTGTTGAGATGCAGTACGATCCCACGTTCTGGTCACATATCAGTACGTTATGGGTTCTGTACATCCTTGCACCTTGATTTCATATAACCTCAACTGCGCACCCAAATTGAACGCATATAGGTCAAACCTGAATAGGTACCATATCATGATGAACAACCGCCCAGCTGGTGCTCCCTCATGAGATCATTGGAGAGACCCGGCTGAAACAGAACAGTTCTATAGAGACCCTGAAGCTGAAAATGGACAAGTGAAAGACGTACAGTAAGTTATGCAGTATTGTATTGCCAGAACCCGCGACAGCTTGCATCAGAATCCGATTCAAATCATCGTGTTGGAGCGCCTAACGGCTATCATCATTCTTTTTCGCACCACGACTCAGAGTCTCGGATATCGGTGTGATCCAATAGTACTTGGCTTCAACAATCAGGATATTCTGTCATGCGGATACATCGTCGAATTCATACTATATGCGTGCCTACGCCTTGACTTTTGCAGGGAAGCCGAGCACCTACTTGACTCAAACGCGTCTAGGACGGTTCGCCAAGATCTCGGTCTGAACGTTTGAACACTCAGGTTGGTACCCAACAGCTTCTTTGTTGTGGTTTCCAAGGTATGTGGCATATCTGTATAGGGATCCTTTGCTCTATGTGCTAAGAATATCGATCGGGATGATCAGTGTCCTCAATCAGCTCTCATTATCTGCCAATGAAACTCACACTCTCTGGATCCCATGATCGCAAGGAACCCCCGTGCCTTCAGGTTTGCACACTTTGATGTCGGCTGCTGGATACATGCGGTAAGTGTTTCCTTTCTCTCCCCTATATTAGGAGTTCATAGGCCCGTCGACCACATATTCCTCCAGGCGAAACTTAGGAGGTCCTTATTCTGGGGTGAACCTTTGGACGTATCATATCAGTGAAACAACGTTGTATGCTGTGACAGGCGGGACAGAAGTCGCCCGATGTTAAATTGCGACAATTCTGATTCGGCGTCGGGCGGCCCTGGAAATGTAATCAAATGATCATCATACGAACGACATCGAAGAGATGTCGACCTCAGATATAAGTTGGGGTGGTATTCAGTAGTGGAGTCCTGTTCCCTTCGGATAGGCACATACACTGGCCCCCAACTTTCAGTGTCATACTTGGGTATCCATGGCATCCAACTCGCCGAACCTTCATTTTAGTCTCAACGATACGCTAGGTCCACTCTTTATTGGTGAGAACTCGGTCCTGATATGCGCTAGTGAAAGCTAACAGGATACTTGCTTTCAGGCGATCTCCTTGCATCTGGGTAAACATCATGCTCCTCATTAGTTGCATTTCATTCCAAGTTCGCCATTGCTTTTAGCCTCTTCAGTCTTTCGACCCTCCAAACTATATTGTACTACAAGAATTGCCACGATGAGACCACCGGAATGTGGGCGGCGGTAAGTGATGAGATATCACAACTCGCGTACTTCTCACTTCCTTCCAGGTCGCTGTTTTATGGTGTGCCATATCTTTGTTCGATGCTATGCCTCATGACCGACGGTTCAAATGGAAGGATGATTGACCTACTTCATTGGATTACGGTCACCCACTTGGCCTTTTTCTTTTCTGTAACGAACTTCGCGAACACACTCTCTGTTCTTAAAATCCCGTGGTGCGTATGATAATAAAGAGTCGCTTCACTCATTCGATACTGATTCAGAGTCTAGGAGTCTCATCGTAAGCCTCTCGAATCTCGATCATTCTGGTCATAAAGCTTGACATTACTTTCTGCAGGCAACGATCTTGCTCACTGTGAGTGTTTCGCGTCCCAGACTGCGATGAACCTCCTTCGTTGAATGCTTGGGTATGGACTCTAGTCTATTTCTGATTTCTTCGTGAGAGGGTATGTATCCACATAATCTCATGGGACATCGACTCAACCGTATCCAGAGTATTAACGTCCAGGCTTTGGCAGTGTGAGTGTTTCAGGCAGCCCCATCTGTGTGCACAACATTGACATCCGGCTTCCAGTAAGAAGTACCAAAGTCAATCGTGGTCTCGTTGCAGCTGCGGTGAGAGGTTCCGTTCAAAAATATGATAGCAGAGCCTGAGGTCGCGGTCTTCCCTGCTCGTGTAGGTTGTCTTGTCGCTTGTTGTATTAGGTATGTCATTGTCTCCTCAAATACACGCGGCGTTATAATTCAATGGTGCCGGAATAGCCCTAGGCATCAGTAAGTCCAGCTTCGACGTCCAAGTTCAGGCTCTGAGTAATGCTACCTAGCGTTTGCTGTACAATGGTTAGTGGTGCAGATCTACATTAATGGACGCGATGACAGACTCTTCGTTTAGTAGAGAGATCCAGTCGTTGGTCGATTTTGGTGGTGGAATTGCTGTTCGTCTCTCTGTTAATGTCCGCACAAACATTAATCAACCTTTCTCCTCCTCAGCCATACATCTATCTCAGTCTTGCCGGGACTCTTCTTGCCAATTTATTCATATCGGGATCAATCTGTATCTTACGTCGTGGGCCCCAAATAGCCCTCAGTGGGTACGTCACATTCATGTCGGAGCAGACTCGCAATCCTTACAGAAGACACACAGCGAGCGCTCACTCATGGAAATCGCAAGCTTACACCTAAGAGATGCAGGAACAGTGTCTAGGTATTGTCTTGTCGAATTGTTACGAGAGTTGGATTTGACCATCCACCTATCTAGCTTATTCGCTCTCCTCTGTCTTATTTTGGTGAGCCCGAGTCAAATGTATCCAACACGACTTCGATCTTATCCGACATGGGTATCTTTCTAGTATGTAGCAATACCAAACTCCTTCATATTTTGGGCAGTGTATGCTACCCTCCCCAAAGGTCGGTCACGATATTCATGTCCCTTCCTCATCTGAACGAATTTCCCATTATAGTCTACCTCAACCTACTGCTTCTCGGCATCAGCCCTTCGAAATCTCCTGATGACACCGAGGAGACTCTCCCTTCCCTCGCATTCCCTTCAGTTCCCAACGAACCCATTGATATTACCAACCACCCCAGCGTCCAACGAAACACTGTAAGTAATCCTACGAGATACCACGCGAGCTCGAATCGATAACCTTGACACCTTGAACAGACGTCGATGTCAGAAACCTCCTTACACAAGGATAGGCGTACCTTCTACACACAGGGCGGGTTTATGGAGACTATGCAAGCACCGTCCGATGTCCTTGATTTTGGCCCTGGGTCTACTTTCGACGTAAAATACGAAAGCTTCTTACAGAAAAAAGGCGCTTTCTCGAGTATCAGTGCTGGGTTTTGAACATTGTCCATGATGGATTCTTGACGTCTTGATGTATAGAATGATACGTTCGAACTTTTTCTTGCTCGGACTAACAGTAAAGGTGGCATGTAATTTATCGGTAATTACATTGGATGTTGTCTCGAAGCTGTCTCTCAGACGTCTACATCAAATGGTTGCGGGAATCCATGTGACGAGGCCTCCCTATGACACCTCAGACATCGTCGATATTCAAAGCCAAGGTGATTCGTATCATTCATGAGATCCACCATACGCATGCGTACTGAAAGGTCCACACGGATGATGGATGATTTGGATGTAAGAGCGTTATGGGTTTTCTACTATGTAACAATACGATACAACAAGAAATGGAATACACTACAGGTAGCTCAAAGCATACCATGACAAATAAGTATCAAGATAAAATGAGACAACAAAGGGTCACGCCCTGCGGATCAGGTAGGTGCTCGTTTTATGGCTTTCCGTTGGGTAGATTTTTTTTAACGGTTTCATTACTTTTCCGCATGTTGTATTGTAGTTTTCTGTTTCATACCAAATCGAATTCGAATATGTGATTTTTTATGAGTAGGATAGTCGGCGATCATCGAAGGTCGCCAACGAGGTAGCTTCAGAAGATCGATGGCTGTGAGCATAAAAATCACTGAAGAAGAGATGACACGTACAAAAAGAAAAGAGATTATCGTTGAGCCCGCCAGGGCTCATTGAAACCATTTCCCACAATCGAAACCGTCTTCCTACCCATCATACAGCTAGAGAGACTGATCAGTATATGAGAGGTCATGAAGGGAATGAGAGAACGTACAATCTACGTTGAAGTATATCCGTAGGCATGTTGAGGCCACCTAGGGGATCGACGACATTGAAGGAGAGAAGCCAGCACTTGAAGCTTCGGGATTGTGAGAATCGGGATCGCCAAGACGGCGATGCGAAGATAAATCAAAAGCCCATGAGAGTACAGGTCTCGTGTCGTTGATCTGAAGCCCTCAGCTTGTGGACGCCGAGGACTCTTGAGACGCAAACGAACTGAAGCGAGATGTACTAGGGCGGAGGAAGATGATGGCGACGTCGCGGGGTATAGAGGAATAGGGAGGTTGGCCGGGAAAAGCAAGACAAGAGAATCGTAGTCGAGTTCATCCACAGAGGGAGGCCAAGAAGTGGGGGAGATATGGCGGGAAGAAGGCAAGACGCACAAGGGTCAAGAGTAGGCTCCACTGAATTCTTATCCTTCTCGAAGGGGCCCAATTTGTCAGCCGTCAGCCTCTTCCTTTCAAGTTTCCGGACCCGATCCATGAGATTTGAGTAGAGTCTGCCATGCTCATAGAATGGACAGGCCGAAAGAACGTCGAACATGGATTCCTCTGTCGCCCAGGGTGTTGTGCAGACCAAATAATGGCCTATCGAAGTAGGAACATCGAGGTGAGGTGAATAATAGATATATTCGGGTGGACGACATGGAGCGGGCGATCACGAAGAAGTGCGAAGGCGGGATCGTGAGGTCGACGCGCCGACGTCATCAGATATCGCCCACCTCGTTTCATAATAAAAGTTGGTGTCGGCGAGCAACTGCTAAGCGACACATGAGGTAGAGTAACAGGGAGGGTATGTGTTTTCTGCGACATAATTCCAGCGCGCAACCCGAAAGCTCACTCGATACACAATACCATCACGGACTACATCCATTATATACTGATTCATCCGAGCAAATATCACTTTCTGCACGGTTGACACGTCCTGGTCAGGAATAGAATGCAAGGACAGGGAGGAATTATCCTCACACGAAAAGATGCGCCGGCGATTAGAGAGCGCGCCTTCGCATTGACACTTTGGACCGGATGTAGGAGATAATTGAAGGTTCGTCTTGAAATTTTTGACGAGCTCTGTAAACAAGATCTTTGTGGACACGAAATGAGCGGGCTCGCTGCGACTTAAATTCCACGGAGAGGATGCTCGGCACAGCGAGGATGATCTTAATCACGGCTTCTTCCCAGCCCACCGCATTCTCCAAGAGATCAGCACTTCGTGGGCCTGTGTACGTCGCAAATATGTATGAAATGTCCACCCGTGTAATTGCAGCGAGCTGAAGCGTTTCCGGTAATCTCTCCTAAAGAAAATCACATGTTAGAGCCAGATTGTATTAAGCCAATGAATAGACTTTTACCATAATGCTCCGGGCGACTTGAACTCCATTTTCAGTGCCTTCAAAGCTGAATACCAGGGATATATATTGTAGAGTATTGCAGGTAGATGCTTCTCGGAGAATAGACGATATCATCTCTATTATAGAGGCAGAATCGCAGGGTCGAAACTCCAGGACAAGGACAGAGGGTCGGATGTGGGTGAGAAGCGGAAGCAACCACTGAGTGCTGATATCATCGACAGAGTACAGAAAAAGTCTCTTTATGCGGCAGATGTACGCTCCTCGGTACAGGGCCTGTACACAGTCGCTAGCTTCCTCGAGGGTCTTATCAACAACACTGTCACGATCCGCCTCTACCATGTGCTCGTGATGATACCTCTGAATGTGTCTCTGAAAAATATCTAGGTTAACGTCGTTCAAGGGCAAGGAATAGCCGGGAAAATGGAGTTTTTTGAGATTAGGAAAAAGACGGAAGATCGTCGAAGCTGAATACGAGGAAGGGGTGCTCGGGTAGACCATCTGGATAGTGAGGTGGTCGACATGAGGGAACCGTAGACCGGCATCGGTTGCATCGGAGAATCGATATCCAATTGTCAAAGTTCGAAGGGTATCGCGGAAATGGGAGATGGCGGCAAGCAAGCGGACAGGGCGATCTCCGTAATCGAGAGAAAAACTGAGATTTGTGACTGGGGCCCTAAGTCGCTTTAGCCAACTGGCCAATCTCCGAGAGTTAGAGCATTCAATTTCGCGGAGCATAGGGAAATCTGTCAGTTGACGGATTTCATCGGCGAAATAGTAAAACGCGGGAAAATTATCCACCCTCGAAAGCACGACTTTCTCCAGAGATTTCGAATGAGATAGGATGCGCAGGATCTTCGATTGGTAAACGCGATTGTCTACTATGGAAAAGGAGGAATTGTCGGCCTCCAAGATCCTCAAGTCCTTGAGGAATCGGAAGCGATCTGTAGTCGATGGTGCGAACATGAAGTCATGAAACGAGTCCACGAAATGAAGGCGACGGAGAAAAACAGGAAATCGGAGAACTTTGGGACCACCAATTGAGTAGTACTGATGACATATCTTCATGAGATGAGATATGGATGGGCGATCTGAGTGTTCCATGATACAAGACACCACATCGAGGTTCAACACCGAGACCCTCGGCTTGCTCATCCGCGTCTTTGACATGTCTCCTATACATAGATATCGATGAAGAAGTCAGATTCTCAAGTTATCACGAAAACCTCACCACGCTTGGATGCCGTAAGGCCATTGTCATCCTGAACCAAAGCCATCGGCAATTTGGCAGAGGCCGCCATTTTCGTGAGAATGAAGCTTCCCCGTTCGTGTGTAACTTCAAACTGAGAACGTTGAGACTTGAGGGCAGTTGGGATGATCCAACGGATTATGGAAGAGTTGATCGTTGTTTGCGTTGTGTGGTAGTATAGAGAAAATACGACCAGGATTCGGTAACTCTGTATGACGGTTCGAGGTTCAAAGTTCAACATTCAACGTTCGAGTTGCTCTGAGTCACAATGGCACAGGCGCTTGACGGACGTGGCTTGACCGACCCCGAGCCCGTGATTCATGAGCACTCCTCCTCCTCCTCCTCCCCGGCTCCCCTCCTCCTCTCATTTCTATGAGGATGGACTGTGAGACAGTGCAGGTTACCGTGGCCCCGCACCCAGGCCCATGAGTCGGTTCGAGAAATCCTCTGGGACCTGTGCCTCCACGGAACCAATCCAAGCTCGATGGTCAGGCTCTCAACCAAATCCTGTACAGCCTGAGTACCGACGTTCAGGGTTTGGCGATGTTTCAAAAGCCCCATATGTGTGCATATCGTTGAAATTCAATCTTCAATCTTCAGGAGGGGAACCGACTTCATATTGCAGTCCTGTATGTATACTCACCGAGAAGCCCACACCGACTATGAATGACTTGGATGTGAATAACGTGATGGGTTTTCTGCATTATAACAACAAATGAAATACACTACAGGCAGCCCGATGCGTATCGGGGATCACAAGTTCATATAAAAAGGAGGAAAGGAACCCGCGGACTCGGTATCCGTCGTCTTGTGGGTTGTCATCGAGTAGGATTTTTTTTACATAGGCGTTTCGTGTCTTTCGCGTATTTTGTAAATGATTTTCTGTTTTTCACCCCACCGAGTTGGTCAACTTGATTTTTTTCTGAGTAGGATAGTCGGCGATCATCGAAGGTCGCCAACGAGGTATTTTCGTACTAGAAGATCGATGGCTGTGAGCATAAAGACCGCTGAAGAAGAGATGCCACGTACAAAAAGAAGAAATGTTATCGTTGAGCCCACCAGGGCTCATTGAAACCGTTTCCCACAACCGAAACCGTCTTTCTCCCCATCATTCAGCTAGAGAGACTTATCAGTATATGAAAGGTCATGAGAGGAATGAGAAAACGTACAATCTACGTTGAAGTAGATCCGTAGGCCTGTTGAGGCCACCAAGGGAATCGACGACGAGCCAGAACTTTGAGCTCTGGGGTTGTGAGAATCGGGATCACCAAGATGGCGATGCGAAGATAAATCAAAAGCCCATGAGAGTACAAGTCTCGTGTCGTTAGTCTGAAGCCCTCGGCTTGTGGACGTCGAGGACTCTTGAGACAGAAACGAACTGAAGCGAGATGTACTAGGGCGGAAGAAGGTGGTGGCGACGTCGGGATATGGAGAATAGAAGGTTGGCTAGGAAGAGCAAGACGAGAGGATCGTCGTCGAGTTCATCCAGAGAGGGAAGCCAAGGAGCGAGGAGGACATGGCGGATAGAGGGCAAGACGCACAAGGGTTAAGAGTTTGCTTGACTGAATTCTTATACTCTGGGAGGAGGTCACTTTGTCAGCCGTTGTCGGCCGTCAGCCTCTTCCTTCTCCGGACTCGGTTCTCATGAGATTTGAGCAAGGTTTGTCATGATGCTCGCCAAGTCGAACGAGCATTGAACACGGTTCCCTCTATATCCCAGGAGCTTATGCAAAAATGAGAGGTGGTCTATCGAAGTACGGATGCGGAGAGGGAGGAGGATATTATTTAGGGTGGATCCTACGACGCGAAGCAGGCGATGGCGGGCGCTGACGCGAAGACGCGTGACGTCATCAGGCATCACCCACCATTCTGGTCATGCGAATCAAGTTGTTATTCCAATGTCTACGACAACCCAGGCGGCGCCCAAGGTCACCAACACACGACAGCAAATGATGAGAAGAGAACAGGTAGAGAAAAAGGGCAGCATAGCGAACCACTGAGTGGATGATACAAACTCGGAACCTTAAGACTGCGACCCAGCCTTCCTGCTCATTTCCACTTCCCACTCGAATTCGTATGATACACGAGAACTGCACTTCTTCTAGTTCGTGGACTTCATCACGATGCCAAACCGATTTCGGCTTATAATATCATTTTTCCTTCATCCGAATATGTGTCATCTTCTGGACTGCTGATGAGTCTTCATTAGAGACAGAACGCAAAGACAGAGAGGCAATATCCTCTCACAAAGAGATGGACTTAGAGATGATTGCGACTTCGTACATTAGACCGGACGTCAGAGGTAGCTGCAGCTTCATCTTGAAAGTTTTGACGAGCCCTATTAATCAGATTTTTGGGAATCCGAAATATTTTCGTGAAGCCTTCTGCGTCCCATCTTGAATCAAACTCCATCGAGATAATGCTCGGCACAGCAAGGATGATCTGAGTTGCGACATCCTCCCAGTCAACCATAACATGGTTAAAGAAAGCGACATCCTCTTGTGCAGTCAACGCAAAGCTGTACGCGAAATTGAATTCCGTGATTGACGTGAGTCGAAGCATTTCTGGTAATCTCTCCTATAGAAAACCAACAAGTTAGAGCCGGGTTATATCAAGTCGATAAAGAGGCACTTACTAGGACATTCAGAATGACTCCATTCTCAGTGTTTTCAGCATTGCATATCAGAGTCAAATGTTGTAGGGTATTGCAGGAAGAAAGTTCTTGGAGAATAGATGCTATCATACCAATCGTAGCCGGCCCAGAGTCGCAGAACCGAAATTCCAGGCTGAGGATGGAGGGTTGGACATGGATGAGGAGTGGAAGCAACCACGGAGTACTCATGTCATCAAGATAGTGCAAAACGAGTTTGTTTATGCGGCAGATGTATGCTCCTCGGTACAGATCATCCGCACAGCCATCGAACTCCTCGAGGACCTTATCCGCCACACCATCACGAGCTGCCTCCATCATATGCTCTTCATGTCGCCTCCCGATGTCCCTCTGCAGAGTATACATCTGATCGCCGTCAAAGGAATCATCAGGGAAGGCGAGATATTTGAGATTAGGCAAAAGACGGAAGATTGTCGAAGCCGAAAAGCATGAAGAAGGGACACTCAGGGCAAATGGCCCAATATCGAGCCTGTCGATGTGATGGAATTGGATACCGGCATCGATTGCATCAAGGCACGGATAACCAGCTGAGATAGTATGAAGTATATCACGGAACTGCAAGATGGTGGCAAACAAGCTGACGGGAGGATCTATGCCATCGAGTATTGTGAACAGGGCCTTCAGTCTTCCCAGGTGATCGACCACGTCCCGGAAGTCAGAGCGTCCTTGCTCCTGAAGCGCAGCCTGAGAGACGTCTGTCCGCAGATAGCGTGCGCCAGGGAAGTCATCCAATAGGCTTTCCACATTCCATAACGCAACCTTCTCTAGATGTGTCGAACGAGATAGGATACGCAGAATCTTCAATTGGGTTCTGTAATCCTCGTCATCAGAAAAGGAGGAGTCCTGGGTCTCCCAGATCGTCAAGCTCCTCAGGAACCGGAAGCGATCTGTGGTCGATGCTGCGAACATGAAGTCGTGAAATGAGTCCACGAACTCAAACCCGAGAAGATGTACATTCCGGAGTAATCGAGGAACCCCAATTGAGTGGTACTGATGGCATGTCTCCATGAGACGGGATATGGTAGGGCGATTTGAGTGTGCCATGACACAATCCACCACATCGAAGTTCAATACTGGAACTTTCGACTTGCTCATGCTCATGCTTGCGATGCCTAATAGATATCAGTGAGAAATCCAAACTCGCAGGCCTCAGGGTATACACATCATCACGAAATCCTCACCATTC
This sequence comes from Meripilus lineatus, assembly GCA_027627245.1. NCBI lineage: Eukaryota > Fungi > Basidiomycota > Agaricomycetes > Polyporales > Meripilaceae > Meripilus > Meripilus lineatus. The sequence continues at coordinate 26,148 of JANAWD010000073.1, read as the reverse complement.
TTGCTTGTCGTAATAAGGCCATTATTACTCTGGATCAAAGACATTGAGACCTTGACAGAGGCTGTTTGGTCCGTGAAGATTCTTGCAGGTTTGCTTCGGTGTATTTGTGCGTTACTTCAAGCTAAGTTTCAGGCTTTCAGGTCTCGATTCTCGACTTGCCAGTGGGCACTTGTAGTAGTACTGTCGGGATAATCAGGAGAGTCGTCCGTTATTAGCTATTGGTTCGCGTTGCACAACTTGAGAGCGATAAGGGAAAAAAGGACCAGTAATCGCCGATTCTGTATGTGGTCGAGTTGAGGAACAACGGAAGGATGCCAGCGGATGGTCGCAGTGAATAGGTGATGGTGCTCAGGCTTCTGGATCCCCATACGCGTAGCTCAACAATTCGCCACGCTCGCTCTTAGCCGTCTTCTCCACGTGCACACAGGTCACGGTTATGGGTGGAACCTTGAAAATACACAAACAAGCATGCCGCACATACTGCCTCCCCTCAAACCATCGCGAGATCAGCCTCGAAGTTGTTTGAACATAGTGCCAATCGTGCCATTCGGGTGAAGTGCTCATGCCCATTTTATCAGATGGGTCGACAGGGCATGCGATGACTCAGAATGAACCGTGAAGGCTTAAAACCCAAACTTTCCACCCATCGCTGAAATTCGATTCCCTCTATTTCCCAAGACCTCATGCAAAATGAGAGGTGGTCTATCGAAGTACGGAGGTGGAGAGGGAGGAGGATATCGTTCAGGGTGGATCCCACGACGCGAAGCTGGCAAAGAAACGCGAGGGCAGAATCGCGCCGACAAAGGGTGACGTAACGACGCGTGACGTCATCACTGGCAAGCATCGTCCACCACTTCGGTCATGTACATAAAGTTGTTATTCCGATATCTTCGACAACACAGACGGTACACCAGGTCATCACTACATGACAACAAAGGATGAGAAGAGTACAAGGACGACAAAGATAATCACTGAGCGGACGATACAGACTTGCTGAAGACCGCGGCGAACGCATGAGCATGGTGACGTGGCCTTCCTGCTGGTTTTCACTCCCCACTCGAATTCATACGATACATGAGCACTACGCCTCTTCTGATTCGCGAACTTCACTACGATGTCAAACCAATTTCGGCTTATAACATGGCCCTTCCTTCATCCGAGCATGTGCCATTTCTGGGCGGTTGACAACTCTTCGTCAGAGGTAGGACGCAAAGAGAGATAGGAAATGCACTCACACAAAGAGTTGGACTCACTGTACGAGATTGCAATTCCGTACCTCGGACCGGACGTAAGAGTAAACTGCGGCTTCGTCTTGAAATTCTTGACGAGCCCTATTGACCAGATTTTCGGGGATCTGATATAGTTTCCTGAAGATTTCCCATCTTGTAACAAAGTCCATCGAGGTAATGCTCGGCACAGCGAGGATAGTCTGAATTACGATCTCTTCCCAGTTCACCCTCACATTAGTAAAGAAATCAATATCCTCGAATTCAGTGGATGCGAAGCTGTACGTGATCTTGAATGTCGTGATTGATGTGAGTCGAAGCATTTCCGGCAATCCCTCCTATAGAGAAACAACAAGTTAGAGCCGGGGTGTATCAAGTCGATGAATAGCCACTTACTAGGACACTCCGGATGAACCCATTTTCACTATTTTCAGCATCGCATACCAGAAACAAATGTTGTAGAGTATTGCAGGTAGAAGGTTCTTGGAGAATAGATGTTATGATACCAATCGTAGTGGGCCCAGAGTCGCAGACCCGAAAATCCAGACTGAGGACGGAAGGTTGGATGTGGATGAGGAGCGGACCCAACCACGGAGTGGCCATGTCATCGAGATAGTGCAAATAAAGTTTGTTTATGCGGCAGATGTATGCTCCTCGGTACAGGTCATCCGCACAGCCTTCGAACACCTGGAGGATCCTATCCACAACACCATCACGAGCGGCCTCAACCATGTGCTCGTGATGCTCCTTCTCAATGTCTCTCTGTAGAATATCGAGGGCATTGCCGTCATAGGAATCGTTCGGGAATATGAGAGTTTTGAGATTAGGAAAAAGACCCAGGATTGTCGAAGCTGAGTAGCACGAAGAAGGGGTTGTCAGGTCAATTGACCCAATAATGAGCTTGCTAACCTGACGGAATTGTATTCCGGCATCGATAGCATCAAGGCACGGATTCCCCATTGAAAGAGCACAAAGGATATGGTAGAACCGCGAGATGGTGACAAGCAAGCGGACAGGGGTATCTTCGCCGTCGAGGGTCAAGCTGAGATTTGGGAGAGGAACCTTCAATTGTCCAAACCGATCGAGCATGCCCCGAAAGCCAGAGCGTTCTGACTCTTTCTCCTGAAACGTAGAGGGGGGTTTCGGGTGGCCGTATGCGCCGGGAAACTTGTCCAGCATACTTTTCACGTTCCACAACGCGACCTTCTCCAGATGTGTTGAATGAGATAAGATGCGCAGAATCTTCAATTGGGGAGTGCCATTCCGAGTCTCGATCTCCCAAAAGGGGGAGTCCTGGGTCTCCCAGATCGTCAAGTTCCTCAGGAACCGGAAGCGATCTGTGGCCGATGTTGCGAACATGAAGTCGTGAAATGAGTCCACGATCTCGAACCCAAGGAGATGTACATTCCGGAGTAATCGGGGAACCCCAATTGAGTGGTACTGATGGCATGTCTCCATGAGACGGGATATGGTAGGGCGATTTGAGTGTACCATGATACAATCCACCACATCGAAGTTCAATACTGGGACTTTCGAATTGCTCAGGCTCGTGCTTGCGATGCCTAATAGATATCAGTGAGAAATCCAAACTCGCAGGCCTCAGGGTATGAACGTCATCATGGAATCCTCACCGTCCTTGCTTGTCATAAGGCCATTATCACCCTGAGTCAAAGACATCAAAGCCTTGACAGAGGCTACTTGGTCCATTGGGTGGCTCTTGCAGGTTTACTTCGGTGTATTTGTGCGTTACTTCAAGCTAACCTCCAGGCCATCAGGCCTCAGGTCTCGACTTGCCAGCGGGCACTAGTAGTAGTACTGTTGGGATAAACCGAAAGAGTATAGGAGAGTCGCCCGTTATTAGCTGTCAATTTGCGTTGCGCGACTTGAAAGTGATAAGAAAAACAACAGTACTCGACGAAGTGGTCGTTTTGAGTAACAATGGATGGATGCCAGCGGATGGCCGCAGTGGATGGGTGATGGTGATCGGACTTCCTCGTGCGCGTGGCTCCACGACGTGCTATGTTCTTAGCCGCGCTGTCTTCTTCACTTATCCGTCTTCTTCACCATACCACACGATTGTGGATGGGCGGATACTGGAAATACACAAAAAGCCTGCGGCACATACTGCCTCTTCTCAATTCATCCACCACCTCCAAGTTGTCTTTAACAAGGCACACTGATCACCATACGTAGCTGTCGCGAGATCAGTATCGATCAGTCTCGACGTTCAAGTTTGAACATGGTTCCAATTGTGCTCATGCCCGCTTTATCAGATAGGCCGACGACAGGACTTGTTGACAAATGAGAAGGCTCATAACCCAAACTTTCTACCCACTGAGTACGTTACAAAGTCATTTATCTTTGGAACTCGAATTCTGGGCAGGTGAAAAGTCATTCATGACATGAAACAAAGCATTCATATGTATGCTTATCATAAACACGAAAGCGAAGCGTTATGGATTTTCTACAAAATAAAAACAATTGAAATAGACTACAGGTAGCCAGATGTATATCACGGCTAATAAGTAACAAAAAAGGAGAGGTCAACAAAGGGCCATGACCTGCGGCGAGGCAGGTATCCGGCTAAGGGCTTTCAATAGAGCAGCTTTTTTGTAGTGATTTTCTTGCTTTTCCATATATTGTGTTATGATTTTCTGTTTGTCTCCGCACGGAATTGGAACACTTGTTTTTTTTTCTGGAGTAGGATAGTCGGCGACCATCGAAGGTCGCCAACCAGGTACCCTTTGTACAATAACACTGATAGCTGTGAGCATTTAGATCGCGAGAGAAGCAGAGAAGAAGTCATACACACCAAGAGAAGGAAGATGATCATTGAGCCCCACCAGGACTCATTGAAACCGTTCCCCACCAAATCCAAACCCTCTATCTCCCCATCATACTAGAGAGAGTCATCAGTATACGAAAGATCATGGAAGGAATGAGAGAGCATACAATCTACGTTGGAGTAGATCCGTAGGCCTGTTGAGGCACCTAGGGAATCGACGACATCGAAGTGAGAAGCTAGCACCTGGAGTTTCGGAGTTGTGGGAATCGGGATCGCCAGAGTGGCAATGCGAAGATGAATGAAAAAAGATTGCCCATGAGAGTACAAGTCTAGTTCGTTGCTCTGAAGCCCTCAGCTTGTGGACGCTGAGGGCTCTTGAGCCAGAAACGAGTCGAAGCGAGATGTACCAGGGCGGAAGAAGGTGGTGGTGGCGTCGGAGGTATAGAGAATAGAGAGGTTGGCTCGGAAGAGCAAGACGAGAGTACCGTCATCGAGTTCATCCAGAGAGGGAGGCCAAGGAACAAGGGGTACATGGCGGATAGAGGGCAAGACGCACAAGGGTGAAAGGTTGAACGGAGTGACTCTTATACCTTTGGCAGGGGCATTTTGTCTGCCGTTGTCAGCCGTCAGCCTCTTCCTTTTCCGGATCCAATCCATCAGATTTGTGCAAGGTTCACCACACTGATAGAATGGATAGATCGAAAGAGCCTTGAACGTAGATTCCTCTATCGCCCAGGGTCTTGTACAAGCCTAAAAGGTGGCCAATGAAGTAGGAACACATAAGAGATATATTGAAGGTGGACGCCACGGTCTGAAGCGGGCGAAGAAGTGTGGGGGAGGGATCGTGAGATCGGCCTTCTATCAGCGACGTGCCAACGAAAGGATGCAACGGCGCGTTACGTCATCAGGCATCACCCACTCGTTTCGGGGTGTCGTGAATTGGTGTCGACGATCAACTGTTGTTCAACACATGAGGTAGAGTAAACAGGGCGTATGGGTTTTCTGCAAAATAAATCCCGCGCAACTCTGAGGCTCACTCGACGCACAGCACTATCGAGGACCCTTCTATCAACCTGTCAACTCATCTGAAAATGTGTCGTTTTCTAGGCGACTGGTGAGATTCGTCAGGTAAAATGCAAAAACATCCTCACACATGATGATGCGCTGGCAATTAGAGAGCGCTACTTCGTATTTTGGACCTGATATAGGAGATGACGGCAGGTTCGTCTTCAAATTTTTGACGAGCCAGTGTAACAAGATTTTTGGGGATGCGGAATAGCCTTGAGCGGCCTTGCCATGACTCAAACTCCACAAAGAGAATACTCGGCACAGCGAGGATGATCTGAATCACAGCCTCTTCCCAGTTCACCACATTCTCCAAGAACTCGATATTGTCTGAGTCTTCGTACGTTAATTTGTATGAGATATTCAATTGGGTGATCGCAGCAAGTTGAAGGGTTTCCGGCAACATCTCCTATAGAAAACCAGGGGTTCACAAGTCAGAGCCAGATTACGTCAAGCCGACGAATAGACTTTACCATGATGCTTCGAGCGACTCCACTTTCAGTGCCTTCAAAGCTATATACCAGGAATAAGCTTTGTAGAGAATTGCAGGTAGAAAGTTCTTGGAGGATAGATGATAGGATACCGATTGTAGCGGGTCCAGACTCGCATCGCCAAAATTCTAGGATGAGGATAGAGGGTCGAATGTGGATGAGAAGCGGAAGCAACCACTGAGAATTAATGTGGTCAAGACAGTGGACAAAGAGTCTCTGTATGCGGCAGATATATGCTCCTGCGTACAAGTCATCGACGCAGCCATTGAACTCCTCGAGGGCCTTACCCTCAACGCCATCACGAACCGCTTCCACTACGTGCTCATCATGCCACCCCTCAATTTCTGTCTGAAAAGATTCGAGGTCATCGCTATCATAGGAGTCGGCAGGAAAAACGAGAGATTTGAGATTAGGGAAAAGACGGAAGATTGTCGAAGCTGAATAGCACGAGGAAGGGGTGCTCGGGTAGATGAACTGAATAGTGAGTTTGCCGACGTGAGGGAATTGTGTACCAGCATCGATTGCATCAAAGAACGGATACCCAACTGACAGGGTACGAAGGGTATCGCGGAAATGTGAGATGTTGCCAAGGAAGCGGACAGGGGGGTCGTTGTCATCGAGAGAAAAACTGAGTTCTGTGAGCGGGGCCCTCAGTTGTCCCAGCCAACCAACCAAACTCCGAGAGTTAGAGCACTCTATCTCGCGGAGCATAGAGAGGTTGACCAGCTGGCTGATTGCGTCAGGGAAGTTGTCCAACAGACCTTCCACATCCCATAAAGAGACCTTCTCCAGATGTGTCGAATGGGATAGGATACGCATAATCTTCAATTGGGAAGCGTGGTTCTCTGCTAAAGGCAAGGAGGAGTTCTGAGCCTCCAAAATCCTCAAGTCCTTGAGGAACCGGAAGCGATCCGTGGTTGATGTTGCGAACATGAAGTCATGGAACGAGTTCACAAAACGAAGCCGACGAAGCCGTACAGGAAGCCGGAGTAGTCTGGGAGCACCGATTGAATAGCACTGATGACATGTCCTCATGAGACGGGAAATGGTTGGGCGATTTGAGTGCGTCATGACACAAAATACCACATCGAGGTTCAATACTGGGATTTTCGACTTCGTCAAGCGTATCTTTGAGATACCTCCTAGATAGGTATCGATAAGGAATTCAGATGCTCAGGATATAAGTCCACGAAAACCTTGCCATGCTTGACTGCCGTAAGGTCATCGTCATTCTGAACCAAAGCCATCGAAAATCTGGGAGAGGCCACCTTGCCTGAGACTTGAGGGCGGTTAGGAGGGTACGAAGGACCTTTGGTGTGCGTTGTGTGACTTGAAAACGAGAAGAAAAAGAGGATTCGGCAAGCTGAGTGCAAGCTGTGGGGGAGTTGTAGCCTTGTAGGGGCCGTTCGACACGTCGATCGCCGGGCGCTTCCTGATACACGACCGCAGGCCTCAGGCTGGACCCATGATTTAAGCGCCACGCTCTTTTGACAAAATACATCTCCGTATGCGTAGTTGCTTCACCCGACATTGGTCTAGTGACATTCAAAATACAAACCCAATTGCGGATCGTTGAAGAGTCGTCAATATCGGTGTACAGGTGCAGAGTGGTGCCGTCACTAGTAGGGGCTCATCCTGAGTTGTATCCGATATCCGACTCTATCTGGTTCGTGACGCCTTTTCCTCGTTGTTTGCCTAAACCTCTGCCACCGTCTCGCAGACTCGACCTGTCCCAATCGTGTTTGTTTCAGTCGTAACTCGTCTATCCTATACTAATTGCACTGCACTCTTGGTAGGACTGTGAACCTACTTGAATTCAGGTTCTCAAGAGCGACGCCGAGTCGTTCCCAAGCCTACTCTATCAATAGGCTCACAAGGCTTGGGTAGATGGGGATAGCCTGACTCATGAGGAGGTCTAGAACCCGAATTCTCTACCTTTCGAGTGCTTTGGAAGGTCACCGCAGTTAGAGTTCGAATCGTGGAGAGGTGAAAAGAAGCATATGCCGTACGTATTGTTGGCATCCCGAGAGTTCGAGAGAGGTTTCAGATATTCAGGGAAACAACGTGGCGATGATATGAGGACAGGTGACTGAGGTGAAGCGACTTGGTGTCGCTCTCAAACTCTCCAGCCCCAGGCCTCAGGACCGGGGCAGATTGACCATGTTTCAGCAGAGGACTCCCACCTGGATGGACCAATGGACTTGGATGTATTGTAATAGAGGGCTGTTGGGATATGCTGTGTTATGAGTGTCTCGCCCCCAAAGCAATGAGTTTGGTCACACCGTGTTCTCCCGGCTGCGCTGATTCATGTAAACGTTAGGTGACTGGAATCGGCGCAGTAGGGCCCTTTGGTTGAGCACGCACCAACAGCACATAAAATGCCATTCGAGATGGTGCTGCAATACTGTCGAAGGCGATCTCAAGAAGAAAAATTTGTAAACATCGCCACAGACGGTCATGCACGGCCTCCAATGGAGGAACTTAGGGGCTCCGAGGAGAGGGTTGTCGTCGTTGCAATTCGTGGATTGAGGAGCCCTGCACCAGCAACACTTCTTGAAACCTCGCAAGTAGTCAGGTTCAGATTCTCCTTCATCGGTCCCATACCACCGTCCCGGATCCCACTTAAATCCTATTACCCAACGGAGCTATCGGGATCCCCTTCCTACTCGCACCTTCTGCTTCTGCAATCTAGCACAGCTTTTTCGTGACTCTGCGCCGCTCTCACAAATTGATTCAAGGGACCCTCGAGATCCTATGCGTCCTGTGGAAGAGTCGTTCGTAATAGTTGTCTGATATTTCCCTTTCATGGGGCCAACTAACACAACCGTTGCATCATGAACTCTGTTGACAATGAGCCGCTGACGTATATAAGTGCCTTGCCTCCGTTTCTAGCATTAATCACTTCTCATAGCCCTTCCAATTTCAACTTTCAGAGTATTTGTTCGTGTCATGGAAAAATTGTGAGCTCGTTCCAGCTCGTTACCTAGGATATGTACCTACTGACAATCTATTTGTCCTCAGAGTGTGTATTCAAGTTGGTGATTGCACCGGTACGACCGATTGCGATACTACCAATCACCCCAATACATCGTCTTCCTCCACTGCCGATCATACCATTACCGACTGTGCCACTATCAATCAATCCGACTCGAACCTTCAAGTTCCAACATCCCCAGTAGTAGCTGAAGCCAAGCGGAAGGCCCCAAGTCGGTGAGACTGTTCAACACACTATACCTTCGTTTCATGGCTTCATGAGGTTACCGGTTATCCCCAGAGATGATGAATCATCGGATGAAGATAGACGCAACACACGAGGGCCCCGCACAAGTGGCAAGTCAGGAGTGAGGAGTGGGAAAGGTGCCCCACCGGGCAAAGGGGGCCAAGGCTCAAGGAAGAAAAGCAAAAAGTCTGCAAAGGATCGTAAGAAAAAGGAGGGTCAGGCGGGTCAAGACGAGCAACAAGGGCAGTCGAAATAAAGGGGGGAACTACGAGTAAGCATGATTGGATCATGAGTTCTTGGGATACTGAGAAAAGGTCTTTCCCGAAGGACCCCAAGTCGTTGAAAGCTAGAATGTCGTCAACAACATGGGGATGGCATTGTTGCCGCTTATTATCCTTTTATTATTCTATTATGATCTTCCATTTACTTTCTCCTGTATTCTAAAATCTCATTATCCAAGTCAATTACAAATCTCTGAATTTTGTCACCAAGGCTGGATGAGATACTAAGAATTGACTTCGGTTAACACGATGTTCGCGAGCAGTTTCTCCGTTGTCCACAAGGCTGGATCTGGTTGGTTATGCTGCATAAATGGACACTATCAGAGGTACAGTGGGCATATAAATGGCATTCGAAGGAAAATCGAGTAGTGTACAAAGCCTACGCGAATAGAACATTGAGGATCCGGGATACCAACTTCTTCCTAAATTCCGACATGGACAAACGCGGCCCAGCTGCGAGGATCAGAGTTTGGCTTGTCTCTGAGCTCGCGCATGATCGCATCGGCAACTCTTGCTAGCGAAAAACGAGAGAGATCTATATCCATTCCTCTCTGAAACGTATCATCTGACATCCCGTCCTCTGCATCATCCACTTCCATTGAAGTTCCTGTCTTCAACTTCTTGCTCTCCCTGTTCTCCCCGCCATCTTGGTCGTCTTCGTCAGAGTCGTCATCCCATTTTCTCTTCAGTTTTGTACCTCCCCCTTCGATTGCAAGGGTTTGATCCGGCAGCATCGGGACGTCATCATCCATTGAGATGGTGGCATCCAGAGAGGGAGCTTGCGATGAACTCCCTTCGGATTCGGTCTTTTGAATTCGGGTCTAGTCAGGTCAAAACTATCATTCGTTCATTCAGGAAAACCTTACCTTCTGACAATCACGCAAAGCACCGTAAACCATTTTAGCAAGAACGGGCCCATCATCATCATTCATAGCCCTAAGAACCAGCGAGAAAAGTCAGCAACGGGGGCTGAGCAGAAAGGTATAGTAATCGAACCACTTGGTCCCGAGGATGCTCTTGAAACCAAGGAACATCATTGCAGTTGAGAGGTTCATCAATTCTTCTGGTTGATCGAGGTCGTTCGCCGCCGTTTGACATGCGCTCAAAATTGCGATGTATGCATTGGGTGGGTGGCGACATTGGCTAATAAGTTGTTGGATCGTAAGACGCTCTTCACTTGTTGTCCCAATCTCGAACCCACTACGTGCGGGATTGCTCGGGTCTTGTACACCATGGCATGCGAAGTGAATAATCGATGCCTCTTGTAATTTTTCGACTACACCCACGGCTTCGTCGCCTGAGTCTGTTATCTCTATGACCTCGCGGTTTTGCTCAGGGACGGTATCCAAGATCTCTTGAAGTTCTTTTCTGACAGTGAGAAGTTCCCCTCCCCGGCAATCCGCAACGGCAAGCAACTTGTGTTGTCGTCCGACTTTTGCTGCAGCAAGCCGAGCATCAATGAGAGCACTTATCGACGGTATGTAGGATGAGATAAAGAAATCGGAGACGCAGATAACCTCTTCAGTATCATCATAGATACCAGCCGCGTGAATTGGTAAAAATGAGAAATCGTCCAGGCAACACCACCATATTCTCTTTCGTTTATCAGGGACCTGTGATAGGTGGCAAGAGAGGTCGGTCAGTCGCTAAAAATTTGTGATAGGTGAAAGGAGACCCACAACTTTGGCCCACTTCGGAGAATCGTGCCCATTTGGAGCATTCTTGTCATTATGCTTGTACACAAAGTAGTCCGACTCATCTGAAGAACTTCATTAATCCGAATTTGAGTCTTTGTTCGAAGGCTTACTTTCGGTGACGTTGTTCGTGTCCTCTAGGAGCCGATCCAATACTGGCCTAACCACCGATGTCCACAGCTTTTTGAATAATCGCAATATCTCTTGTTTATGCTTGGGGGATTTTCTGTCCCCGGGGCCTCTACCTGATGCACCCTCCTCGCCACGTTCCTCCTCGTCATCATCCTCTGTGTCATCCTTCTCGTAACTTCTACGTATTCTTGTGGCACCAGTTATCATGACACCGAGCAGACTGTGAAGTAGCCTTAGAAGCTCTGGTGGGGCTGACTCAAGCTGGATGAATACTTGGGTCCAACTGTGAAGGATCAAAGCGTAGGACTTATTCTCTTCTTGAAAAAGGAGCACGATGGGATCCTTGTCGGCTGCTGAGAGCAAATCTGCTGTAGAACGATGCTCGAAAAGGTGAGGAAGACCAGCTTCTGCGCGCATCCTCTCGATGATTTGCATTCTTTCCCGATAGAGGAGTAGCTTTGGCTCTCGTTTCGCCAAAAAATCTGCCACGTTGTCTGGCTGAGCTCCAGAGGCGCGAGGGACATCCTGCTGACCAATAGGTCGTAAACCGCCGCCGTTTGTATTACCATCAGTGCATGATTCGCCGCTTGTTTCGCCTTTGGTGCATGATTCGTCGCACTCGTTGTCCCCCACAGTTGACTCGTCATCTTGCGCCACCCATTCTTCCCAAAAAGTTTCAGAATTCGAGGTGAAACTCTCGATAAGATTATTGGGGATCCTGCCACCGTGAGAGTCCAAAGTCTTCAGTTGAGCTAGTTGATTCCATGTGAGACCAGTAGACCGTTCGATAATGCTCGGCAAATCCCATCGTATTCGAAGGCCTAACACATTTTCGACCATCAGTTGACGGACATCCATAGTCACCTCGTGGAGAATCTGCCGATCCTCCATTGTCGACCAAATGCTATCGGCAGCCCAACTCCTCTCTTCCAACCAAGAGTATAGAGCGTCGCATATGCTTGCGAAGTGTTCACGGCGGTGAACAGTGATAGCGTTGTCTGGGTCGCGAAAGTGCTCCAGGTCGTAATTGCTATGCCGCATAATCAACCAGTGGTAGATTGCCCAGAATCGGGTACCGTATTCGTTGACAGAACAAGGTGACGTGGCTATTTGCCGGAAAACATCGAGAGCGAAAAGGTATGGGCCAGTCTCCACGTCTACAGTGCGATTTTCACTTCAGGTACCCCCCTACATATACCTCTTAGGTCCTAAGGAATGTATTAGGAGTAGTACCTAAAAGGTACTTGGGACGTTGGTCCCCTGGTCCATGGGACACTCGATGGACCGGTCCAAGCAAATGTGGTCCATTTGCCCATGGTCCTGTCTCCAATTCGGCCCAAAATTCTTGGGACGGTCCATGGAATCCGTGGACCGGTCCAAGATTGTCACGTGTCACTGGGTGTCAGGGGTCTTTTGGACCTCTTTTGGGCGCGTTTTCGCTCAGTCATACGCTCAGAAAATACAATGTTTTTAGATACATACCCTGTCATGTAGGGGCTTCCTATGCCGCTATTTGCTTTCTAGTAGTCCGACCTAGTACAGTAGACTTACACAATTGATTTATTTCTCGCACACTGGTTTAGAGGCAACCCCCTTGATAACGTCCGACTCGGATATGCTAAAGCGATAAGATATGCTCAATCATAGGATTGATTTGCCCACCATTCACTGATGGTCTGACCAGACGGGCCAGTCCTATCTTTGAACCTGTTTACGGGGCTCCATAACTGTTCTAATGCCCCTTGGACCGGTCCAATAACAGGTTTGGGCCGTCCCAATACACCTATGGACCGGTCCAATAATAGGTTTGGGCTGTCCCAATACCCCGTTGGACCGGTCCAATAATAGATTTGGGCCGTCCCAATACACCTATGGACCGGTCCAATAATAGGTTTGGGCCGTCCCAATACCCCGTTGGACCGGTCCAATAATAGATTTGGGCCGTCCCAATACCCCGTTGGACCGGTCCATGCGTGCATAGATCAGGGCCAATGCAAATCCCCTACACAATTGACATCGGAGTTCCTAAGCAGAAATAAAGTGTAATGAGCGAAATAGATACTAAATGCAAACATACCCCGGTCTACTCTCGGTATGAAGACCAATTGGTCAAGGAAAAGAAGACATAACACAATCACTCCGTAAGCGCTCGGGATGCGAGCAAAAGACAACACAAGTATAGTATGACCTGGGAGCGTGTGGGTGAGAATACAAAAGTTGTTTGAGTGAGACTATGGTGGCGAGTCGGTAGCCAATGACACAGACTCGAACCTCTCGATTCTGTGATAGCTTAATGTGCAGGCAATGGTCAGATGCCTCAGGGTTCACATTGAGTTGCTCAGCAGTGGGACGCTTCCTTTCGAGTTGGATAGAGTCAGCTGAGTGAGAAGAATCTGAGTTGTTTCCGCAAAAGGAAAGCTGCTGAGTGCGAGCTTGAGAACCCGTTGGAGCTCACATTGCGTGGGAGTGAGATATGATAAAAACCTGATAGACGTGCGCTTATACATGTAATATATTTGCTGCCTTTCGAGTACTCCAGTGAATCTATGCCCGCCCCTCCCCCCAGTCCCCCGTCTGCGTCAAGTATCGAATTCGTTCTACCGCTCTATCCCTGCTGCGCCCTGTATATTCTCTCTATTCTCATGAAAATCTATCAATCAGCGAGGACGTCTTCTCATGAATGTCCACAACTCACCTACTCAGCGGGAGTCGGATTTCCAAGTCTTGCGCGGATGAAGAGCCTCAGTCCGCGTCGCTTCATGACCTATGTGGAATCGAAGGTAAGTTGGGTTAAACTCGTGCGTCAGAAGTTAGACCCACCTTTGTTACCCCTCGGCCAATTTCATTGGGTGGTTTTGCTTCCGCTGCTACGGAAGCCGTGGTCGCATATTGAACCGGTCGTGCCGGTCGAGGAGCTCTGACTCCGCTCATTGCTTGCAGGGCGCGTCCCATCGTGAAGGGGTTGAAAGTGAGTGGGTGGTTTGGTGGTGCGAGCCAAGGATACACGGAAGAGTGGCGCCAAGGAGTGAGCCTGCAATCACCAGTGGCTGTCCAACCTTATTTCTCGAGAGTGTACGGAGAAAGCTANACATTCGGNCGTATGTGGTTTTTGTTGGTAAGTGTNGATGAGATGTNTGAACGAGAGCTTACGGAAGGAGGGATAANTCNAGAAAGATATACTTCGTTTNGGACGCAGAAATCATTCNGANATGCGTTAATGCGCGTTGTGTNCATGAAAATAATTCCTGAAAGAAGTAGAGTCAGTAATCAAAGTCGGTTAGGTATCAGATCACTTTCCGTAAAAGGCAGGTGCTCGTCTAAGTCCCTTTTAAGGTAAAGACGCTTCTTCGAAGAAATTCTCAATCACGTGACTTGGTTCCACNTATGNTTTGAAAACTGGCTTCTGCGACAGACAGGAAACAATNAACAGTGTTTTCCGCTAANAATCGTAATCAAATGAGACGAGCACATCACATGCTGGGTTTTCTNGTCAGCGCGTGACTGAGACATTTGNTATCTAATTCAGGCTCACTTTTTCTGTATCAAACGACGAGCAAAGAGCTCTCTGCGACCTCAACATAAATGGACTGGGTCCGTTGCATTACAGTGATACGATTTCGAGCTCNATNTACACAGCGCCACTTTATCTACCAGAACTCTTATGCTTCTTGGAGCTCCTTCCCCGACTGTCCCCTGATTCACCTCGCAACCTGGAAGGACCGGCCTTGGGTTGCTCNCGCTGGGTCTGCTGGCCTTGACTTTGGCGGAGGTACTGGTTCAGGAGGTCTTGAGGGAGGTGCGAGAGTAGNTTCGCTAAAGCGTTNNCATTGNCCAGGGATTCGGANGCCGGCGAGGATNGATNACNATTGCGNTCNTGCACNNNAGAGGTTTGGCGTGATTGANTNGACTCAGGATCGCTAGGCAAGGGGGATGGAGATCGAACACGACGCTTCTTTGTCTTCTTGACAGGCANAGGGGCAGCGATCTCTTCGATATCCGAGCTGTNNACTTCGTCATCTAGNGNCTTGCGCTTATGTCCACTTTGGGCTTTCGAATGAGACTNCTCTGNCGGCGCAACATCAGAGNCGNNGCCCTCTGCGGCCTTCCTTGCATCGNTTNGCTCTTNCAATCGACGCTGAAATTCCTTATAGCCGGACCATGTCACGCAATTGGCTACCCGGCGAAGAACGACCCCGNCAANGCCAGTGACAAGTGGGACATAGGCGAGATCGTCTTCATCAAGACGTTGCTCCTCTATGATGGTAATCATGAGCACTCTGGTATCGCGGGGGGANATATATATACNTACCGTCTGTCCATNGAANGATCTTGACATTGCTCTCATNGAGAATCCTGTGTTGCGNNTGTGNGATGGNTTTGNNCGAAAATCCNTATCCTGGAGCGAATNNGNCNNNAAATGGCCAGTTGANGATGCGCAGCTTGAGCTCAAGTGCTACTTCGAGCCACTTCNTCCATTTGAAGGNTTTATAGGNAGATGTGAAAGTTTCTGNGAGAAAGATTGTNATGTTAGCAAGTAATGGGAGATCGGACAAGCCAGGTTTGACTGACTAAGTTGCNTCCTCAGTTTGTCACCAAATGTAAAACGCATCCCATCTCGAGTTNTATCGTGGCCTGGTCGCGGGACCTTCTCGATATCGCCNTTNNCTCGTTTAGTTTGTGGTATTGGAATATTGATACCATTCTCGCTATATTTGAGAGACCTGATGTCAAGGATNNAAGTNAGCCAGCATGTACNTTAGANTGCCCACANAACATGGTCACNTACTTGAAGACGGTCATCATCATGTCCATCANTTCATCAAGATCGGGCTCATACATCNCAATCGCCNGCTTGAANAAGTCCGAACCTCCCCACCACCCAGAGAGCNTCTTCGCGTGGCGATTGGTTCCTAANTGNANAACNAAGCCCCCNATTACCATATCGTCNAGAGTGCAGTAGGATTGAGCCTATTTGNTCACGAATTCAGTNANNNTNNAGTATGATCAACAANGAATNACGTACCAGCTCAGTGAACTGNTTGATNGCCCCTCGGACACGGCTCGACGCGAAACTTTTAACCTCGTCTGAGTCCTTCGCTTCGGCCCTGAACCTGTCGAGGTCAGCACGAACATGCTCCATCCTACGATCCTTCTCCTCACGATCATTTTCGTCGACACCACGCATAAGTTCAAGGTAGGCGGACCGACGCTTCTTCTTACGTTCCGTTGGCGTCACTGGAGATAATGCACTGTCAGTATACACTGAAACCAAAGAGATCGTGTACAGAACTAGGGCGTACAGTTTTCATTCTCCTCCGCAAAGACCATGGCGTGCCATTCCTGGAAGTCGTTGTACGGATTCGCCGCTCTCGAAGGTCGAATCTCGAAACCGGCAACACGCATGAGGACGGACCGTGATTTGTTGAACTTGGTCTCTAACACGGCAATCTTCGCTCGAAACTCGTCACCTAAGGCTTGTATCTCCTTTCGTTGGGAATCGGTGAGCTGTCCCCTCTTATATCCCTTGGTTTTTGTCTGACCAGGGCTGCCCCCATCCTTATCTGCACCTGCATCTTCGTCTTCATCGGCACCTCCATCCTTACCCGCCTGATCGTTCACCTCCCCATCCTCTTCTTCTTCTTCTTCTTCTTCTTCATCATCCGGATCCTGGTCACCTTCTATGCCTTCGATTTCGTGGCCACTCTCTTCACCACTTTCAAGGTCCTCATCGTCATCAAACAACTCCAGTGCCCTCTCTTTGCCTTTCTTGCTTTGAGCTCCTTGTGCAGAGGATTTAGCGGGTACGGCAGCAGTTGGGGTAGGAGGTTTGACTGCAGGGGGTAAGTCGGAGGGCGGGGTGGCAGGAGAATGGGCGACGGGGTTGTTGATCTGACCGGGAGTAGAGACCACATCCTGTTGTAGATAAGACATTAGTGATGCCACCGAAAAGATAGCTATATCGTCCATACTATTTGCGTTGACGTATCTCCAGCGATCATTCCTTGAACCTCGTCCTCGTCATCAATTCGCGACTCGTTGTCAGCCCGTCGAGGCCCACGGAAGACCTCACGTTGCCGTACCGTTGAGACCGCTTCATACTCAACATTCGATGGCGTGGCACCTTGACGTTGAATTGGGCGTGGCTGGGGGACCTAGAATGACAAGTCAGCAGATTATCTTCAACTCTATGCCTCACAACATACCTTAGCACGCGCAGACTTATCTTGGAGACTGGACTCAGTAACTCCGCCAGCCGCTTCGTGACCTACGTCAGAGGGCTTGTTCGAATTGGGGGTATTTCCTTTGAGGACACATCCTGCGCTCTCCTCAGCGGTTGTAGAATCGGGACCAATGGTCGAGACTAGCAGAAAACAGGTTGAATATCCATCAGTACATCGATTCATCAGTCGTGTTGCGAAGGTCGTACCAATGGCCTCGGGATTCTTTTCTGGACCTGTAGGAGCAGCCTTGTGACTCTCGGACGACGCCTTCCGAGTTGATGCTCGTGGCTTGCGGGTCCCGATTGTGGCCTTAGATGCGATAACTTGCTTGGGCGCAGCCCCATTGTCGTCCTGAGGAGCATCAGAGGCGGCCTTCTTCCTGTTCGAACGAGTTTGTAACGGAGGAGTCAATCCTCGTGGCTTGCGGGTCCCAGTTTGTTGAGGAGGTGCCTCTGTGCCATCCTGAGGCGCAGCTGCTGCAACCTTGGCTTGCTTCGTAGAGGCTGGTTTGGCCCCAGAGGACTTCTTTGTAGTGGATCTTTTGGCACGAGGCATTGTCGGGGTCGAGAGTTGGGATGATTGAGGCAAACTTGCAGCGTCCGACTTATGAACTTCAGCCAGGGCACACGCATAACAAGAATAAACAACATCAAGAAAATTTGAGTGCATAATTGAAAAAGAGACAACGGAATACAAGATTACATTGGATACCGATGGGGAACAATAGCGGCACGTGAGGAATGGACAAAGAATTGTTGCAAATAAAACTGGATCGCCACACGTTCCAATGCCTCAATAGATTGATGGGACATTTGTCGGGTGAATCGGCCCTGTACAAGAGGAGATGGAACACCGGGCCACTGAACCAAAATTTGCCTGAAACACTCCAACGCTGGAACCCGATCGACTGGGTTCTCCGAAGCAAGGCCACAGTTCGTGGCAGGAAGTGCCTCAAGGCGGATGTTGCCTCCACCTCCAAAAATGCTGGAGATACGATCCAGGCGTTCGTATTCAAATCCTTGTCGCGCATAGAGCGTCGACGGAGAGGGGCGGATCCGCCGATCCAATTCCAACAACTCTAATCGAAAACCCATCTCGTACACCTCCCATAGGATCTCCTGGCACATCCGCACTTGCTGGAGGGACGTGAAAGGTTGACCATAGAATTGGACATCTCCTCGGCTTAGTTCGACATTATCTTCAGGAGATAATGCACGAAATAGGGCGAACACCTCAGCCTTCTCTTGACCCGAGTGGGTGGAGACATTGACTGGTTCATTGAGGTAGAGGTGGTTCAGGTAGTTCCTCCACCATTGCTGATGTATCGGTTCTTGTTTGAAGACGCTGTGAGTAACGAGATGGAACCATGGATCCTTCGCCCTGAGCCAATTGGTAATGTACCGCAGTTGGCGAGACTCGTCGGAAGGTCCAACAAGTAAGGCAGGCTCCGGAACGAAATATCCTATTTGACCGAGTACCTTCTCTTGTCGATTTACTTGAGCGAGGCATTCTGTCCACACCGGGATTCGGGGAGGGAATAAGGGATGATGTTCTTCCACGAATTTGTCGCGCCTGCTCACTGCCAGTTGTGCTGGAGTGGCTTGAGAGTGGCGTTTGCCTTGAGATCGATCTATACAAAAAAGAACAATGAATATCGCGATCTAGTCTGATTAACCAATTGTTCCACTAACAAGGTGCCGGACGATGATCACGCGTTGATGATTTCGTGGTAACCTTTGATCCTTGTCGTGATTGTGACGAAGTTGATGAGGCACTTCGGGGATGTCCTGCCTGACGAGTTTGTTGAGAACTTGATGAACCCTCTTGCAAGGATGTTGACGTAGTCGTGGACTCAGGATTCGCGATGAAGATTCGGGGGATGTCCATATACGTATGGCCACCCATACTAACGGCCGCGTGGTGTCGTTCACCAACATGGCCCGAGTATACCCGCTGGCCAAAACCCGACATTCTAATTTCAATATCGTGGGGTTTTTTGGTCATGACGACGGCACCAACTGCCACTTCCCTTGTGAACAATTCGGGGCTCCTGATCAGCCAAACCGGGATCCCGGCGTTGAACAGCTTGAAGGCGGCTACAGGATCCGACGTGTAGCAACCCATAACAGAAGTGTTAGGCTCGGCACTGTGGGCGTCGTTATACTCGTTCGTCGAGAGGAATTTCGCCTTGTAAACGTCTTCATACTTTAACAACGCCTCCGCCTCGAGCCAATACCGCTGAACATTAGCGACCTGTACAACAAGGTCGCGGTACGTTGATGGAAACGAAAGGCAGCTCATGGATGCGCGCATCGACAGGTCACAGAAATTGATGTGGCGAGGGGAAGTGTTTCGCTGCACAATTGAAATTCGGGTTGTCATTTTATTCACCAGGGATCTCAAGATACCCCGGCGTTCAGGAGAAAGGGTACCGAGATTTGAGACTGCGCTTCCATGAAGAGGAACGAAATCATGTGGAGTCGGCCTCCACCATAATGGTTGACGATCATCGTTCGGGTTCGAAGGCCGACGAGAAATGAGGGGGTAATGGCAGTATGCTATTGAGAAATACTGGGGCCAGTTGATAGGGTCCTCGACTCCAAATCTCCCATCCTCCCGCACCAACACTTGAATACGATCCAACACGGGTTCGGGGACTATTGTCATGTTGGGACTTGTGAGGACCCATTGACCACATTGAGTGAGAGCTCCAACCCGCCCATCCTGAAAGGTGAGTCTCCCTAAGGAGGTTTTTTGTTTATTTGTGAGGTAAATCATCGACTAGTGGAATATGATGCTTACGAGGCAGAACACTTGATGCTCGAGTATGCCATAATTCGTTCGGATTCATGGTACTAGTTGAGACATGTAAGTTTTACTTCACGCACATAATTAGATTGTGACATACGAGACAACTGTAACGATGACGAATGATGTTTTATTATACTACGATATACAGGATGAGGCACACTAGATATACATGATGGCGCAAAATAATGGAATGTACGTTCGCATGAGATATGCAAAGTCAACCGTCAGTGTGACCCGAGTCGACATTAAGCACAAAACCGACTCACGATCGGTTCAGAAGGGAGCGGGGACGATGTGGATCCAAAAACGATTCACGGACGCGAAGGCCGTGAGCTCACTGTTGGGACACGAAGGCCCAACACGAGAGCAATTGGTCACGAAGGCCAATTCAAATGGGTCCAGGGTCTTGAGCAGCTTGAAGGCCAATTCAAATGGGTCCAGGGTCTTGAGCAGCTTGGAGAGTCTTGACCGAAGCGGAGAGTCTTGAAGAGTTGGAAGAGAGTTTAGCAGGGGAGATAACAAGGGAGGATGGCCGTTGAGTGACAATGGGAGGTGGGACTTCGTGGGACTTTGTGCCATTGCTATCTCACCGGCGATCACTTGATCCGATCTGATTGGGCGCTTGCTTTCTTAATTGGGCCTCTATCAAGTTTCACGCCCAAGTCCTACTCCTGGTCGCTTGTACTCGATTCCACGAGGTGGCCGGGCATTTCATCTGCAATATTGGGTACCAACGCACTCAAAAAAAATTCATGGTGAGCAATTTCAATTGTCTTTGTATTTCCTCCTCGACTTGGTCTTTGTGCCCAAGTCTCCTGTTTCCGCCTTCGAGTCGGAGCAGGATAATTCTTCTGGGCTTCGTGCCCAGTTGCTGCCATCTTCGTTGATCTACATCATCCTAGAGAACTACGGTCTCCAAACTCAATTGTTCTTGGATCACGATCCAAACACAATCAGTGGCCATCACCCAGTACGTCCTTTCTTTTCAGAGTGTATCAGGCCGTTCTGAACTTCTGTTGTCCCCTTCCTCATTGAAATCGTAGACGAGCTTTCGCAGCGGTCTTTGTCATTGTAGGGGCCCTTAATTACGGAGCTGTACCATCTTGGAATCCCCCATCCCCCTGTTCAATCACCATTCGGCCACGCAACATAGGTCTCGCGGTGAAAACCATCTTTCACCAATAACCATGTCTGCTCGTCGGTTCAACCCACTCTCCCCATCAAAGAGAAAAAGACAACGCCCAACCCAATCACGCCCGTCAGGACTTTTCCTCCTATCTGAGGCCCCACGTCCACGACTTCCTCCCGCCGATAGAGCTCTTGGTCTTCCTCGCCATCCTGATCACCTAACCATCGCAACCCGCAAATACACACAGTTGCTGAGCTCCCAGTCTTCCTCAAGACCGACCTCCGCCTTGCATCCACCTGATGATCCCCATGATCCATTCCTCTCGGAGAATGATGCCCCAAACAACGAATTTCACGATCATCTCTATCAGTTCACCGGCGATGTTGATCCTAATCGAAATCATCAGAAGAGGCGGCGTCAGTGGTTAAAATGGCAGTACGAAACGGTCCCTTCTCTCATACAGCCCTTCCTCTCTATTCTCAGAGAGACAACTTCGTTGCGAGATCCTCCACAACCTCCTCCACCATATCACAACTGTTCATGCGGGAATAGTCGCTTACTCAAGGTCATATGCGTCTATTTTGAAAGTATGTCCGACCCTCTAGCTCGTAGGATGTCTCATGTTGCTTATCGTAGTGTAGGATTAAAGGAGATCGAGCTGCAAGTATGCCCTTGTGCGCCCGCAGCACAACAACTTATGCAGCGTGCCCTTTTCCCTTGCGCTCCTGTATTCCCAACGCTTGCCGTAGATATCAGCCTTCTGAAATTTGTCAAGAGTCTCTTTCTGCGACTTCCTCCAAATATTACGGGTTGGTGCGAAGCGTTGGAGGAGTTTCTCGAGAGTAGAGGGTACAGGTTAGGAACTCAGGTGCGTTACTGCAATGGATTATGCTATGATGGATTTACTCAATGTAGTCGTCTCTTTACCAGGAGGGTCTTCGTCGACGATTCAGCAATGCTCTTCGATGGTACACCGTCTTATGTGCACAAACTGAAAAGCTCGTGCAAACTAAGATCGACGACTGCAGGCCACCCGATCAAGTATTGGAGACCCGTGCCTTCTCGCCTCCGCCTCCGCCTTCTCCCTCTCCGGCTCCACGATCAGCTCCCACCGTCCCCGACGAGCCAGACGAAGAAATCTTAGAGGCACAGTATACTCGTGCAAGTGCCTACCTCCGTATGCGGTGTCCCTTGTGCTTTGGCGGAGAAATGATACACACAGATGATGACTTGTGAGTTCAATGACCCTTTTTCATGCGTTTGACTCTGATTATTGGAACAGACCCGATAAGATTTTTTGTTGTGATGCAAACTTTACCCAAAAACGCCGCAAAGGACAATCTGACCACGATAATTGGGCCTGGTTTCATCCGGATACAGTATTCATCTCAGAATCGAAAATAGCAGAGATGGAAGAGCAGGTAGCGGCTTGGAGGGCAAATGGCCGAGGGAAACAACGTCGACGAGATGGGGCTACCAACGATCCAGAAGAAGATCATTGTGAAGACGGGATGGCCGTGCCCAATTCCGTGCTGGATGGCTGTCAGGAATCGTTCACAGCTGCGGACGAGAAGCGTGAAAAAGCAAGCACGAAATTCTTCCGTGATACTGGCATAATGGCTCTGCTCTGCCGGCACGATCGAGTTTTGTTCCTGGCGAACATGACGAGCGCAGGAGAGAAGCAACACTACGTACTCGCCCTGGTCAAGGAACTATTCCAGCACCTTCCAAAGAACATAACGATCGGGCTCCTGTACGATGTCAGCTGCTTTGTTCATCGCAGCTGTCTCAAGCACGGTTTCATTCCCGAGCTCCTGGATCGTATCACTTTTGCTCTCTCGGTCTTTCACGCATACGGCCACCAATGGCCCTGCCAACTCATCTACCATCCAAGGAAATGCAAAGGCTTCGGGCTCAGTGACGGCGAAGGCTGTGAACGCTTCTGGAGTCTTCTGAAGAAGCTCATACCTCCTTTGCGGGTCTCCGGGGTAGGTGTATCTTCAATTTCGCTTGTGACTTCAGTTGTAACCTGATCTTTCACAGTATCACC
The DNA here is from genome assembly GCA_027627245.1 of Meripilus lineatus. Taxonomy (NCBI): domain Eukaryota; kingdom Fungi; phylum Basidiomycota; class Agaricomycetes; order Polyporales; family Meripilaceae; genus Meripilus; species Meripilus lineatus. The sequence goes on along the minus strand of JANAWD010000073.1, from coordinate 3,043 downwards.
AACGTCTACTTGTGTTGGATGAACAAGTGAAATACCTGGACACCAAATCGCTACTGGGGCTTGGGACGTGGTTGAATCGGAGATGGCAACGATGTGAAAGCATGAAGAGAGAGGCGGAAGAGCACCTCTTGAAGGATGGAGTTGATATGGAGGTCCTGAAGGCAGAATGGGAAGCGCAAGTGCGCACACAAACTAAGCCAGCCCCTCGTACGTTTCTCAAGATATCCCCCTGTCCCCATCTCATACTCTGTGTTATGTAGGACGTACCCAGAATGTGGGTCAGAAGGCAGTGGAAGCCATCCTTGCGCTACAAAAGCTCGCCGAAACTTACCGAACAGAAGAACGAGAACTTCAGAAGACTCTATTCGAGGGCAATGATCCAATTGTAGAGACACAAGAAAAGCTGTCGGCTGTTCGTCAAGCTCGTGTGGACATCGAAACGCGCACGAAACGGCTTCGTTCCACACTCGGGGTCGACGGCCGAATCAGATTGGACCGTCTGGTCAAAGATCAATACTTGCAATTGCGGATGAGTGCCCGCGCCCTCAAAATACGGATTCGCAATCGTGTAAGGGATCGCAAGTTCGAGTTCGAGAGGCTGGAGCGTGCCTACCGAAACGTTCTCAATGGTAGGTTCGATATGATTCATATCATTATCGTAGCACTAACAACTCCATCTCAGACAAGAAATTGTCGAATCACATCCGAGCAGCTTCGAAGCGTCGTGACCCTTCTATCATCAAGCTTGTTTCGACATACAACTCCCTTGTCACTCAAATCGTCACTCTTATCGAAGCCGGAAAGGCACCTCGGGGCGCAAAGGCTCCGTCGACAATCGATCGCACTGGCCTCTTCGATCTGGATGTGGATGATGTTATATGGGATGATGTTCCTGATGATGAGTCTCAGGATTCACCAGCGCTCTGGCAGTCTGACGAAGATGTACGGCGGGGAATCAGGCTGATGCATCAATTGGATAGGTGTACAGAAGAGGAAAGTCACCTACGAAAAGAGCGGTGTGCATTACAGGAGTGGTTCATGGAAGAATGGGAATGTACCAATAGGGCCTTCGAGATCGCTGGTAAGTCAGTCTTGATTGACCATCTCCGTCGTTCTGATGACAAAAAAAAAGAAAATGATCCAGACTTACGGTATCAGCTATCAGGCTACCGAAGTAGACTTGGTCAACTTTGCTCGAATTGGCAAGGCGCCGTATTCGGGGTGCCTTCCTCGAGGCCACTGCCCGAAAGCTGGGGCTTATCCCAAGGGGAAGTTGTGGCCATTCTCGCTGCTAATGTAACCGGCTCCTTTGATCCGGGTGAGAGCGAGGATGACGTTGTAGAGTCTGAAAATGGCTCAGAGTGTGGAGAGGACAATGCAGAATTCATTGAGGAGATTGAGGTTCAGGGAATAGTTGATGCTTATCAGGATCAGAGATCGGATTTGAACTTGGAAGATGCAGAACCGATGTATCTTCCTAGTACTCCTAAGAAGAGACGTCGTAGAGACTAGACTATCCATTTGACAATGACATCGAACACTTGGAACTACATATGATGAATGAAAGAGTTTGAGAACGCCCATACATACTTAATTTCGAGGGTCATTGTCGATCTGAAGTCGCCCTTGTGTTTCGGGCACCATAAGCGCTCGTGTGGTACTTCCGACTCTTCAAGCTTCAAGTTGCTTATTCTACCTTCTGAGTCTTCGTGCCGCAACCCTCCTTATCGATTTGTGAGTTATGATCTCATATAGTTACAAGTAGCATACTGATAAGACCAATTACTTCACTAACACGATCTCACTCCAAGGGACCTCACAATTAACCCCTGGGGAGCGGTCCAAACTTGGTCTTGGACCGGACCATCTGCACAATGGACCATCCAATGGGGGGTGTTGGACCAGTCCATGCGGCTTGGAGGGCCGCCCAAACCTGGTATTGGACCGGTCCAAGCGAAAGTTGGGACGATCCATCACGAGGTTTGGACCAGTCCAAAGATGTACTGGGACGGTCCAAACCTGGTATTGAACCGGTCCAAACAAATATTGGGACGGTCCACACGAATATTGGGGCGGTCCAACTCCAAGATTGGACCGGGTCCAAAGGTGTACTGGGACGGTCCAAACGAACGTTGGGACGGTCCAACCCCAAGATTGGACCAGTCCAACGACGTACTGGGACGGTCCAAACCTCGTATTGGACTGGTCCAAAGGCGTACTGGGACGGTCCAAACCTCGTATTGGACTGGTCCAAAGGCGTACTGGGACGTCCAAACCTCGTATTGGACTGGTCCAAGCGAATATTGGGACGGTCCATCATGAGGTTTGGACCGGTCCAAGGAGGCAGATAGGAGGCCCCATCTCGTCAGACCGTGAGTGAATTGACTAGGCTCCAATCCGGATGCTGGGCAAATCAAACCAATGATTGAACACGTCTCGTTGCTTTGGCATAGAGAGTGCAATCAAGGGAGGTTACCTCTCGAGGTATTGTGAGAGAGAGATAAATCGATTGTAAAAACTAATATACTATCTACGTTGGACTACTAGGAAGCGAATAGCAGCCAGGAAGCCCCTACATTACGCCGTATGTGTCAAAAATCATCATGTTTTTTGGGTATATCATTGCGTGAAAATGCGTCCCAAAGAGGTCCAAAAGACCCCTGACACCCAGTGACGAGTGACATTCTTGGACCGGTCCAAGGATTCTATGGACCGTCCCAAGAATTTTGGGCCGACTTTGGGAGGGGACCACGGGCAACTGGACCCCTTTTGCTTGGACCGGTCCAGCAAGTGTCCCATGGACCAGGGGTCCAACGTCCCATGTACCTTTTAGGTACTACTCCTAATACACATCGTACGACCTAATAGGTATGTGGAGGGGGTTACCTGAAGTGTNCGTNAGNNNNANNNNCACGANNGNNGACTCGGNNNGNNANCNNNCGCNNNNCAGCAATTGATCCCTCCTACATCCAGGCTTTTACACCGTGACCTTCTCCTCGACTCATGGCCCTTATAAACACAGAATTCGAGCATCAGGCCTCAG
>JANAWD010000729.1:0-19070 GCA_027627245.1 Meripilus lineatus | reverse complement strand
TCCTTCACGGTCACTTGCGGAGCCTGAGCCTGATCAGACGGAATCCCCGACTCAACAGCCGCAACAGTCCTATCCGCCGCAACCTGTCTCGCTGCCGAAAGCACCACAAGTTGTGCCGCAGCCGCAAGCGCATTCGACTGGGTAGTCGCTCCTCCTTCGACATACATCATATCCGGTGACGTTTTATTATTAAATGCTTGGGCTGTAACCGTGAGTACGTGTTGCTGTTTCGCTAAGGCTTGGAGTTCAGGTCCCGCGTCCATGGGCGAGGCTACTACTTGGGATTGAGCTTCCTGGGCCACTCGTTGTGCGGCGGTGGTGAGCACTTGGACTACTTGTGAATCCGGGGCAACTACTGGTGGTACAGGGCTGATCAGACTTTGTCCTCGAAGGCTGGATATTCATGATGGGTAGATAGTGATGGATGATGATGATGATGATGACGATGGGGATAGTCGATGGGAATCATCATGACATAGGCGATTATGAAAGGATGATGCACGATCCAATATCCAATGGCGCAAGAGAGAGAACAGGTGAAAGGTATAAAACAAAGAGGAGGAAACACAGGAGTTTTAGTTAAAAATCAAGAAGAGTGAGAGGGATGGGGGGACTTGAGAGAAGGTACGAACCGAGTTGGGTTTGTTTGTGGTAGGACGGTATCACTCATCACACGCCGCGGGAGTTGGACATCACCCACGAGAGATGGTCTCCTCGACGGTGCAAACGACGCATCGACAGCTGCCATGGGCGCAATCGAGATATGCACAGTATGCGTGAGAACCTCTTCCTTTCCGTCTTGCATGAACTATTAAAACATATCAACCTCACGTCAGAACACCCATTACATCGAAGAGAAACAACCAACGAAAGAAAAGGATTGGTAAAGCGGAAGAAAAGACCAGATGAAAAGGAGGGGGAGAAACAACAAGAAAAGAAACCAACCCTAGCTTCCACCGTCACATCACAGCTCTGCGCATCATGTGGCGGGATCCCGCTCAAAACATCGTCCTTCCACGACAACCAACCAGGTAACGACTGTGAACTATAAGTCACAGGCATGTTCGTCCTCGACGCCTGAGGATCCCAAATCCTGGGTGTCCAAGTCCACCGAAGTCCAACATACGCCACACCAGGAGGCGCTCCAGCAAGTCGCCTCTGAAAAGGCCTGAACATCCATCCACCTTCGGTCTTCTTGGCATCCACGTGCCAGATGTGGTTTCCCTTGGACTTGGACTTTTTGCCTTCTTCGTTGAAGCGAGAAATGTAGGGTTGATTCCACAAAAAGTTTCGGATCTAGATTTTGTTTTGTAGTTTGTAGAGATTTCGGACATTGAGAATTGAGATTAGGTGGGGTAAAAGTGGAGTGGTTCGAGGTACGGGCGGGGAAGAAAACAAGCCGAAGTCAGCGTCGAGCTCCACAGGAAGAGAAGGGTCGAGAAATGACCGGTGAGAAGCCGGAGACATACCTTCTTCATCGGAATCTTTTCTTCAGGATATCCTTGTCTAGCAAGCTGTACAATACAAGAAAGCTTCAATAACCTGATACTGAGTACTTTAGAGGCATGTGCTGACCTCCTCCAAAAACGCATTAGTAAACGCTTGAATCCTGAACTTGAAAGGTCTAAAATCAGGCGACTCGTCCAGCCGTTGCATCTTCTTCGCCATGAGCGTCTGATGAATCGGTTCGCCCTTGGCATCCGTAGCATCCACTGGCAGATACAATGAGTGAACATTGAAAGAAATGGCACAGGAGAGAACTCACAATTAGAACAAGTCTTGATCAAAAACTCGAAAAATATCCTCTCCACCTCCGCTCTATACTCAGCGGGCACCTCATTCACATGCGACCCACCCGCACCTTCCGAAGGGGGTGACGTCCTACTCATCCTTCTGACGCCGCCGGGACCCGACTGTCCAGACGAAGACGACGACGAAGCGACAATCCCTTCCATCCCCGGGTCTCCCGGCTTCAAATCCTCCACCATCCCAAACGCAATCGGCGGCGAATGCTGCAACGCCATCTGATGTTGCTGCTGCTGTGAGAACTGCTGATGATGATGCCCTTCGTACGACCCTTCTCCATCATCCGAATCCCCCTCTCCATCCGCATCATTCTCATAATCCGGCGACGATGGCCTCGTACTATACAGTCCCGAAGTAGACGGTCTCGAGGGCTGCATCGACTCATAAATCGCCGCCGCCACACTGCTCGAGACAACCGAGGGTCCCGAAACGATATCTCCACCAGGATGCGAAAACGCAAACGGATTGGGATGCGAAAGCGATGACGACCGACTTGACCGAATGGACACCAATGAGCTCGGCACTGGGACAGGTACAGGCACAGTCACTGGCACAGACACATTGACAGACCCCACAGGCATCACAGTGGGCTGTTGTTGTTGCTGGTGTGTTGCCCTCGTGGGCGACGCAAAGGACGGTGGACCAACAACAACACCACTAGCCGTGCTCACCGAGGGCCCAGGGGGATAGACGAGCGATTGGGCGCCATTGGTGACAGCCATTGCCGAATGCGGAACTACAATACCACCGGGTAAACCCGAGTTTCCAGATAAGGTATGCTGATGCCGTGACATTCCCGCAGGGCGAGCATCAGGCCAACTTGGGCTTGTCAGGCCAGGTCCAGGCCCAAATCCAGCTGCAGACGGAGGCGAGACAGGAACAGGATTCACGGACGCAGGAGCAAGGGGTGGAGCAGCTACCGGTACAAACTCATTTGCAGACTGGGGTATCGTCTGTAGTGGGTCTATAGGCGGAAAAGGAAGCGGGGTATGCATCGCAACAGGAGCAATAGTAGGATTAGCATGCTGAAAATCCGAAAGCATATTCATGGAAGGATGTGCCATCCGAGACGGGGACTGAGGTCGCGAAGCGGGTACCGAAGGAGGTAATGATGGCTGTTGCTCCACATTAGAAGCTATGGGAGGAATAGTAGCCTGTGGGAATGGGAAAGAACCGACGACGGATGCAGAAGCGGGTAAGACCGATGGTGGTGGGAGAGACTGGATGCCGACAACCGGGGGAGGAGGATTTTGAAGAATGATGTCGTCCTGAGGTTCGAGTTTCGGTGCCTTCATTGCGCGATCACCCGCTACCGAGGATGCACACCGTTTGCGGGACATGTCGGAGGGGTCGATGACCGCCAGATTGGTCTCCGAGGAAGCAGTACTGAGTGGAGCGGAGAAGGTGGGCTGTTGGTTTAAGAGGTTTTGCTGAGGAGGGTCCATGGGGGCTGAAATGAGAGCAGGAGGCTGTCTGGAACGCGGAGGAGGGGACGAGATGGCAGAGGAGGGTCCTGATGGATCTGAGAGGTTCAAGGAATCAACGAGCTCTGCAATGAGCAGGACGTTTTTCTTGAGGAGGTCCACGATTTCGGCCGCGTCGTTGGATTGACCCAACTCACAAGCTTCGCTTCCTGAACTTGCAGTCTGTGCGATCCTGTGATGTGGACCCCAGGGGCGAGGAGAGAATTTGTCAAAAAAGAGTAAAATGACGAGATCTATAGGATACTCACTTTTTGAGCATGTCACCGAGGACGAGTAGATGCGAATCTGCAGGCACATCAGGGGAATTCTCCTTGCTCTGTTGTAGGATGTGTTCGAAACCAGGGGTAAAGGTGAGGGAGAGATCGGAGGTTGGAGGACCGCTACCAGTTGAGGAGAATGAATGGTCTGGGCTTTGTCCGTTCAAGATGCCAGGGGAAGCTGAGGAGCCTGAACGGGACCTTGACGCAGCCATGCTGTCTAGAGCTGAAGCGAGGGAGGAGGAACCAATGACATATGAAGGCGCAGCGGGCATGCCAGGGAGGGGAGGGGAAGGAGCGTGTGATGTGGAGGGAATTGAGGCTGTCGATGATGAAGGGAGAAGCTGATGAGGTTGGTCGATAGAGTCTAAAGTAGGGATTGAGTGGTCGTGGTTGAATGGCGAAGGCTGTAGTTGAAAGTCCTGTACGAGGGGAGGAGGAAGCTGCTGTTGCTGCTGTTGTTGTTGATGGTGGAGTTGGTGTTGCTGGAGTTGAGGGTTGAGGACGTCCATTGGGGTTATATCTACCTGAGACTGAGCGAGTGCGGCGACTGGGACCTGGATAGATATAGGAAGAGATGGCTGAGGGTCGAGTTCTGGCTGGAACATGTGTGATAACGGAGGTGAGACATGTGGTGTGTGAGATGGTTGTAGGGATTGTTCAGGAAGAGGTTGTTGTTGTTGTTGCTGCTGCTGTAGCTGGGAAGGAAAAATGTCGGATTGCTGGAATTGCTGATATGGCTGTTGAGGGATGGATGGCGGAGAACCGTTTTGTAGCACGTCCTGCTGAGAAGACATGGCAACGGAAGGGGAAAGGAGGGGGCAATATGGCCACCTGTACGATGGGCTTTAATGGGGAGAGGGAATGCCAGGATAAGAGAGTGATGATAGGAAAGGACGTTTGTTTTGAGCGAGAGGGCGAAAGAGAAGGGAGGTTGAGTAGAGAACAGTAATCGATCGAAAAGCGTTGGTGCTGTTGTTGGAATTTGTGAAATGTGAAAAAACACAACGGCGGAGATGATTAGTATTAGGAAACACTGAAGATTGGAGAAAGATGACTGACGGTGCAGGGGATACGAGGTTAGGATAAGGATGAGAACAAGTTGGAAGAGAGGAAGCCAGTATACGAAGGATCAGGGCCCTCGCTTTCAGACTTTCCGCTATTATCACCACAGCACAAAGCGAAACTCCTCCAACGTTAAATCACAACCAATCACCCACAGATAAAAAAATAATACCGCTTGAATACCTCTCCCCAAGGGCGCTTTGGCACAAAATCTCCTTTCCGGGGCTTTCGTATCAATCTATCCGCCTCGTTTTTGCCTCACATTGCTTCCCAAATACATATAATAATATCATAATTTCTTCACAGCTTTCCACTAAAACTTCAATCGCCATCAACACGCCCAAACAACGCCGGCGCCCCCGGATTTCCCACCGCCTCCTCTCCCACCGCCTGGCACTCATCCTCCCATCCCATCCCTGGCATCCCATGGGCCAAAGCCACTGCCAATCGTCCCCCTTGTTCCCCTTCGCCGCCAACGACCAACCACAGTTCGCCCATCATCCCACCCGCATCCTCCCCCAATACCCATTCGGTCCCATGCCGGCACTTAGCCTTTTGCCTTTCCGCGTGTTCTCAATCCCAACTCCGCCTTTGATGATTTATCCTCTCAATCAGGCGCCTTTCATTCTGCGTTCAATCTCCCCTCTGTCTCTATGTACATTCACCACTGTATGCCCAACTCTCTGATGATTCATGCATGATTCCCGCACATCATTTCTCCTCCTTCCCACACTCTGCCCGCATCCCCAACATCTTCCTGCCTCTTTCCTCTATTTTCCCATTCCGACACTAATCCTAATCTCCTCCTATATGTAAATACCATTCTCCCAGATCGTATCCCATTAGCAACAATCCTCACTTCCTCTACACATCCCCATCATTCTTCATTTCCCTGCCCTCATATCGCCTACACCCCCTGACTAACCCTGGCCCTGCCAGATCCTGCCTCACATCCATCCATCATGACTTGCCTCCCGTCCTGTCTTTATCCGATACACCGGCTTTTTTTCGTCCTCGCCTTTGCAATCTTGGTCATTCCTCTCTCCTTTTTTCCATGCCCAGATTCTCCCCGTCCGAAAAGCTTGCTGCGACATGCTCCCATTCTGTCAAATGACAATAGCAGCCCGGACGTTCCTGTGAAATCTTCGTATCCATATACCGCATATGCTTTAGTATGCCCAGCACTTCATCGATCCATCTCCGACCAAACGGTACCTCTCCTTTCTTCTGTTCTCTCGCCAGATCGTCGCCTGTCTCTTTTGGGCTGCTATCATCATCATCAAGTTTCATGATCCAAGAATTCTCCGTCCTCTAATGAATCAACCAAGCAATGAGTATCTTTTAAACCTTTTTTTCTATCCTTCACTCCGGATACCTTCATGCTTCTTAACCGTCTTCCTGATCGTCCCTCCCAATCGTCGTTCGAGTCTCCCCCTTGGCTCGCCTCTCGTACGCTTTCTTTCTCCTTTTGGAGGATTTGGAACCTCAGGGAACTTTTCCAGTCCTTCGAAATCAGACATCAGACGAACGGGGTCTCGGCGTATCTACCACGCAATGAGAAAGTTCCTTTGGTCAGAGCAAACGAGGAAAAACACACATTCAGGGAAGCGATACCTTTTCGAGTATGTATACGGTATATCATCGTATCGAATAGGAAAAAAGAAGAGAAGACATCTCGTGTCGCGCACGGCGGACATGGGTGCAATTGTAATCTACTCTTTTTTCTTTCCTCTCCTGAACTATCTCAAAGTACCAGTGTGAAATTTCTCTCCCCTCGTCCCTAACACCACCCTGTTATACAGTATGCTGACTGTATAAGTACCCATAATACAGTCTTTACATACAGTAAGTTTCTGATGCGAATGGATACCGTCCTGGTCGTGGCACGATCCAGTTCGGGACGGTTATACAAAGAATTCAAGTACGGTGCTACGGGTCAAATTCAGTACACCTGGTTTGCTACCGTCTCAATTCATCAACTCAACTCAACTCAATTCACCACGACACGAGTCCATTACAGTATATCTATATTTATTATTCGCGCTCGGTCTTCTTGTGATCGCACAGCTCCTAGACTACTGCACAGTCTCGCCTTCTGTAATTCAATTGGCTTGTAACGTAGACTACCGCTCAAATCACCAGCCAGAGGCCTGACAGAAAAGGTTTAAACACGTATGCAATGTGCATAATTTACTTATTTTGAGTACGGGGAGCATTGCGAAATTGCAATTAGAGACAGTGTTGGTGATGTGTGCTTCCAGCGCCGTGTGATGTGATGCTTTCGTGTAGGTAATGGTTCTTTTGCAGATCGGATTTCAAGTTCTTTTGCACAATGCGTATATTTCTTTGTGTATCTTTCAGGGCAGGAAGTGATTCCAGCAATATAGCAGTACAACTCGTCCCTGCTGCCTTGCCACAAGATTGATCATGATAAATCCCAACTTCAGGCGACAGTGCCAAAAGCACAACACGAACCGGATCCATGGTCCATCGTACGGTACCGTGATTGTACGCGTGTTCTGTGGCGTTAGTCGTGTCGTCGCTTGGCATCCCAAGTCGTGCCTCGCCGAAAAATCGACGACATCTCAGCTTGGAATCTCCACTTTTTTGCACATCCCGAAGCACGAAAGTCTTGCGAGTCAGGACTGATTATAGCATATGCACAGAGAACGCAGAACGAGAGATGATGATGAGGCCGGGAGCCAACGAGAGGAAACGCGTTTGTCACATCATCTAGTGCGATCGGTCACACGCCCCTCAGTTAAGTTTACACAGAGATCGGCTTCTGATTCGCTGATTCGTTCGATCGCTTTGCTTTTGCTTTGGGCTTCGGGATCGTGCCGTGCCACAGGGACATTGGCTGATGGCGTGGTCGATCTGGAAGCGCTCAACTTGCGGTCATTTCATTCCCAGGCCTTTCGGGTCCATCAGTCACTTGGGTTGCAGCTGATCTTGGTCCGGGCACACAACAGGTTTATTGCATACGCTGAACTGAACTCTGAACTCAAGACGACGGCGGCTTACTAGAGCTTACTGTGCTATTTACGGTGTATTCTGGCTTCTAGCTTGTTGTGAGATCCGGGAACCTCGACATCGTGGTTATTTGCTCGTGACTTTTCTATAAGTCTATAACCTTTACCAGGAGGGTCTAGATAGAGAGTATGGCGACTACGAGCAAGCAATATAAAGCGATCGGTGAAGATTTGTGGAAAGGGAGGTCGGAGAAGACAGTATGTTCATTCAACATTCATTTTACAATGGGCTCTACCATATTCGTCATGCATTCAATTACACCAAATTTCCGATCCGATTGCACAAACCTGACTGACCTCTAGTTTTCTGATTTTTTTTTTCCTTTTTAGAATGCGGAGTTGTTTGCTCTGACTTATGGTGCACTTGTTGTGCAGCTCATTCAGGATTATGAGGATTATGAAGAGGTTAATAAACAGCTTGAGAAGATGGGGTATAATATTGGGACGAGGTTGATTGAGGACTTTTTGGCGAGGAGTTCGATTGGGAGATGTGCTGATTTTAGAGAGGTCGGTGAGGTGGTTGCGAAGGTATGTACCTTTTGAACTTCAAGCTGTTAGTACCGATAATCTCATGAGGTGACATTGCTTTCTTCTAATACGCCATATCACGTATACTTTGATGTGGTATGAATCTTGGATTGGGATCTACAATCGCACATCGTGCTGAATAGGTCGGATTCAAATCCTTCCTGAACATCACACCCAATGTATCCCACAACGCCCCCGCCCCCGCATCACCCTCCAGGATCTCATCACCTCAACCGCCCACGATCACCAACCCATCCACATCAACCAACACCAACAACCCATCATCATCCTCCACCGCTACGACTACGCCGGGAACATCCTTCACTTTAACCCTAGATGAAAACCCTTTGGCAGAATTCGTCGAATTGCCAGAAGAAGCCCTCGAGGGTGGACTTTGGTTTAGTAATGTGCTGTGTGGTGTGTTGAGGGGGGCTTTGGAGATGGTGAGTGTGTTTCCTTGTTTTGGTTTTTCATTGCCCTAGATGCGCTTTTTGGATGAAGAGGATCATTGGGCGGGGGTTGGTTGGTGGTTGATCCTGATATAGTAGACATCAAACCCCTTGGTCCTGGGCCTGAACGCTCTCTCTCTTGATTTCGTTTTTGGATTTCCTGATTCTTATTGCCCTTGGCCTACTTTCTTGCCTTTTCCTTCTTCTCGTTCATCCTCCTTTTTCATTCCCTCGTCTTCGTTTACTTTCTTCAACATCTTCTGATCTCTCATTCACAAACCCTAATTCACTAATTCACCGATCTTGCATACACTTACACTGTGTGTATGTATATATTGATATGTGCCTTTTCGACCTTTTTCCATCTTTACGCGCGGAAACTTCCTTCCTTCCTTCCTGCTTCTCCCTTCTTCCTTTTGCCTCTTCATCCTGATCCTGATCGTTGACTGCGGGTCTCGCCTCCACACAATGAAAACATGAAACCGAGAAACTTACCCTTAATTGTATAGATTCAAATGCAAGTAAAGGCAACTTTCATATCCGATGTTCTACGAGGGGACGAGACCACGGAAATTCGAGTGACGTTGGTGAAGTATCTCGAAGAGGAAGTTCCGGTGGGAGATGATTGAGAAAAAACACAGCCCACACGTGGTTTGAAAGCTAATATCCCTACTTCACCTCCTGCGTACGGTACTGTACTTCTTCTTCGAGCTTCCGCTGAGCATTTTCTTTTCCTTCTTTTATTCTCTTCTTTTCTGTTTTGTGGCTCCACTCAGGAGTGGGATAGTAGGGTGTCTCGCGTGGGTGGAAGTTCTTCGTGCGTTTGGACTACTGTATGTGTTCCTTATTGGATCTGGATTCTGGACTAGGGTAGATTGTGGTCGTACCTTTTTCTCCAGAATCCCCCCACACCTCATTATAGGTACAGGTACCAAATACGTATACATGTAGTCGCAGTAGACACGATATGGGCATATATCGAGATGAATGAATCACTGCATTCGAGATCGCACTGGTCTTTAATATACCACTCATATTGGGTTCGAAAAAAGTGTGGGTCGTCGGAGCGTGTTGATAGTGTGTTGATCCACGAGTACATGTACACGAGCGATACACTATTTGTTGGATCGTTTGAATGAACGCATCGTGTTCCGACTGGGTCTTCGCGCGCACGATAGCGCATAGCGCATGAGTGAAATCAGAGCATCAGTAGATTTTTCTTTGGTAGATTTGACGACCCCGGGCTAATTCAGTAACCGTGTTCGAATTCATGATCAAAACTCGTTGTTACTTGCAATGCCGCGCATTTTCGAATTTCGCTTTTGGGGATTTAAGAGGAGTATCGGGAGTATATCAGGTGCGAGGCGAGGCGATATGGTGTGGTGTGGTATGGTGTGAGGAGCTCCAGGTTTGTGATACTGCAAGGTAAGGACATTTAATCAAGGCCACCGACTACCAAATGTTCCATACTGGGGATGAAGACCGAGATACCCCGAACGAATTCAAAATGCCAAGACCAACAACACGCCTCGCACTTTGGAAGTGTAAAGTCAGGTTTGATGGAGAATTACTGCTTAAAGAGAACATCTCCCCATTCGTAAGTAAATACCAATGACATTAATCCGACTTCACCGAACAATTAACGACATCTGTAGAGATCCAATATCGACAGGACCATCGACCGACCGACCGACCAGGCAATTGCAAGGGGGGTTCCAGATCAATTATACCGTTCTACTCTATTGAGTTTCCTCGCCGTCTTTGCGTTCGTTTGGGTGTTTTGACCCCGAACAGGAAGACCCATGGCATGTCTCCTTCCAACGTAACTTCCAATCATCTTATGATGCGCGATATTTTCTCGGATTTCCCTTCGGAGGTCCGTCTCGATCTTCAGGTTCTTCAACGGATCACCTGAGCTCCGACCATTTTTGTTATTCGGTTTTGAGAGACCGGGGACCGGGGGTGTAGGTGCGGATGACGCGGAGGTGGAGGACGAGGCAGCACGAGGAGCAGCATTTGCGAGCTTCTGCTTTATGGTTGGGAGAGGAGGTTCGTTTGGTGACGGAGGCGCGAATTGAGAATGTGCGACGGGGTAATTCGGTGCGTCGGGCGCAGTGGACGGTGAGGAAAGGAAGGCGGTGAGTGAGGTTATTTGGGTTGGAGTCAGGTCTCGGACTCGACATCGGTCATGGATTTGCATGCGTGCGCAGATTCGGTGCGAAGTTGCACGACCGATGCCATAAAAGTGCGTCAAGGCATACTGAATAATGCCGTATTCAATAGATAGGACGCAATGAAGCCATGCGTGATAGACAATGAAGAAAACGAGAATGAGAATGGATACGTCAATAATACATGGGTGTGATAACGTACCCTGGCCAACTGGGAGTCTGGGAGAAGAACACCTAGAATATGGACCATCTCGAGTGTTCAAATTCCCCGGACGACGATCCCGAAGATGAATGGAAAGTTTTGGAGATGATAGCAAGTTGTGGTGAGTGGACTGGCACGAGTTGCTCCCAAAGACCGGCGGACCAAAGCAACGGTTTTCTCGGGCGTCTATTTGGTACCCGGAATTGAACGCATGCAAGTCCGCCACATCTCCAACCTCCTCCCTCATTACCACCACATCATCTCTTTTCACGAATCACTTGCTACATCTAGCTATCAAGGAGAGAAGTTATTCGCCACGAAGCAGGAGATTGTCGTAATACTTGACATTATCTCGTATCTCGTATCTCTACTACATATCAAATAGCAAAGGCCTCATCGAGTATGGCAACAAACCAAGGAGAGGGTCGTCGCGAGGATGCTCTCGTGAAACAACGTACCCAAATGCGGGAGGAATACGAGCGGCAGAAACAAACTCTCATCAATGAGACAGAGAAAGCTCGACCGTCCTCGAATCGGTTTGTCGGGCAAAATGATTCGATGGAGGATACTCTCAAGAAGAGCACCGTCGGTCTAGTCAGACTCGAGGACTTTCAGCAGAAAAGGAAAGAACTCGAGGAGGCTAAAGCGCGTGAAGCAGCAAGGACGAATGAGTTAAAGTATGTTCTTCGAACTTAATTCAGACCCGTCTTCCATTCTCCTTCTTTCCCCCAAGGTTCTGGCCATTACGCCCCCTTTCCCCATTTCTCTCACCCCTTTGTTTCATGTTTTTTTATGGCATGGCTACTAGGATACCGAGGATATAAGGTGACTGACAATATGTGGAGAAATTGTTTAGGGAAGAACAAAGAAAAGTGAAGAAGCGCAAGAAGGTCGCCAAGTCCACCTTATCCTTCGCAATGGACGATGAGGAGGAATATGGTGGCAACAAGGACAACGCCGCCGGCGACACAAGTCGTTCGGGCAGTACGCCTGCCTCCCTCTCCGACGAAAAGCCAGCTAAACGCGCCAAGACGCGCAAGAACCCGAACGTGGATACCTCCTTTTTGCCCGACAGGGATCGTGAAGAGGCCGAACGGCGTGAGAGGGAAGAGCTCCGACAGGAATGGTTAAGAAAGCAAGAGGACATGAAGAAGGAAGATATCGAAATCACATATTCGTTCTGGGATGGGAGTGGCCACCGTAAAAGCGTGATGGTAAGTCCCCCAGGATGGGTTTGAGTTTGGCTAGTCGCCGTTAGGGTTTTCGCGAGGCTCATCACCCAGATTACATTATGCATTTTGCGTTATACTACTACCATCGACCGTTTTCGTACCCACCGTACACTTTCACCGATCAAAAACTGCGCATCACCGCCCGTCTCTTCGCTCACGAAACCGAACATCATATAAACCGCGCGCGAAAACAAAAATACAACAACACATCACGCACACACAAACTGCTCAACCTTCGTACGACATTCCAAATCACCGCTATCAAAATGAACCCATAATCGCAATAGTGTAAAAAAGGCGACGATATCGCTACCTTCCTCGAGAAATGTCGCCAGCAATTCCCAGAGCTCCGAGGCGTTAGTGTTGATAACCTCATGTACGTCAAGGAGGATCTCATAATCCCCCATGTGAGTCCCGTTTATTCCCTCCAGAAACCACGCCGACCAAGCGGCCGAGCATGCTTGTCTATCCTAATCCTCACGTCTACCTTTCCCTTTCCACCGCACCGCCATTTACTGCGGTTTGTGGGAATTTCTGAGGATCTGCATCTGGCATCTGGAACGAAATGAATATGTCCTTTTTCTCGCGCTTTGATGGTGTCGATGAGCTGACCAAATTGGTTTCTCTCCTCCCGTGTTGAATTATAGCATTACACGTTTTACGACTTTATCGTGAACAAGGCGAGAGGGAAATCTGGTCCGCTGTTCAATTTTGACGTCCATGACGACGTGCGGCTACTAGCGGACGCGACCGTTGAAAAAGATGAATCCCATGCGGGCAAGGTTGTTGAGAGGAGTTATTATCAGAGGAATAAGCATATATTCCCCGCCTCGAGGTGGGAGGTGAGAATTCCATCCTACATTCAATTCTCTCCTTTGAACCCGATTTCTCACAATTTCTTTTTTCGATTATGTGTCCTTGCGTCGCGTTGCCGGTTCCCCCCTGATTTTCCGAATCTGTTAGGTTTACGATCCCGAGAAGAGTTATGGCAAGTACACCATTGCTTAATGGATATCTACCTCCAAATGGGTTCTCGTCTTCTCGAAGGAGAGAAGAACAGGTGCATGGAGGGTGCATGAGTGTTCTCTGTGTCATGGACCCTATGGACAGATCGGGGATTGTCAGGATACAGGATGAGGATTTGGACGTATCCTGTTGTAGATTACCTTTGCGTGCGGTGATTGTCGCTATATATCGTGTTGTCATCTTACACCCGATGTCAATGACGGTACCAGCAATGGTATATTGGTGCATTGATCAAATTCCTGTCAGGTTCTTTTCAGCCCTTGGTGCCGTTAGCGAATGTCAAAAAGTGCAATGTTCCTCATGGACGGTGGGTCATGTTCGGGATCCTGTCTTGAACGTAGATACCGGCATTGATAATGGTGATGGACCAGAAGCTTATTCGTTGTTTTCATGTGCATATGGAGGGATTACTGAACTCATGATTCATGCAGATGATCATGAACTGGAAGGAAAGTGGAATGACCTACGTATACGGATATCCAGGAGAGAAAAAAAGGAGCGTCACCTGAGCGATTCGAACACTCGCGTGCAAAGCACAACCGCTTTATCTGCTACAGAATAGCAGGCGATCCCGTTAACCACTCCGGCAAAGTGACTTGCCGATACCGGCGACATTGACGGAGTATAATCTCTTCATTCAATATTGGTGGCAAACACCGGCAGGGGTGGGTGCCTGTATCGACAATCGGCGCGTCGGGAGTCGAGCCCGTCGTCGAAAGTCTCGAAGATGGAATTTGCAGATTTATAGCAAATACCTACCCATTGTATACAAGTTCAATTTTCTTTCGGATCCGAGGGGTTGTGTTGTGTTTTGTTGTGTTTGACAATTCATTGTAGATTGGACAAAGTAGGTTTAGAGTCCTCTGTCCTCTGAGAAACTGTATGAGTGGGAGATTTCGAGGTCAAAGAGAGGTGATGTTGGATGCCATAGGAGGGGGATGATCCTGAGATCCTCCTTGCAGCTTGCAATGTGAGGCGAACACCGAAACACGACTAGTCGTCGGCGGAGGCAAGGTAGAGAGTATGAGAACTTGATGGAAAACAAGACGTTTCTTGAGAGGACTGAATATTCCACTATAATGGTGGATAAATGCACGAAAAGATACGCACTCCACGAGGCGAAAGGTGATCAAAGAATCTTGGCCCTTCGGTCCTAGGATATCGATTCAATGACAGCCTTCACTCGTTCTTCGGGATACGGTGTTAGACAGTGTTCAGTGTTCATTCTAGATACCTACAATAAGGCAGTAGGCAGTAACAGTAGATATACCGGTACAAATCATCATCGATATCATCATCATTTTTTAATTTTGCGGCCTTTTGCTTCTGGCAATGATTACAACAGTCAAGATCTTCTTCCATCCCCCAGCTTCTAGGGTTCCTGTCCTTTTACCTGTCAACTAGTTCTTCTCCTCCGCTACGGCATTCTTCGAGATAACAGAGTCTGCGCTTTCCTTTTCGATGAATTCCTTCACGTAGAGACAAAGTTTGTCCACATCTTCTTCTGTGACTGCGTTGTATAAGGATACACGGATGCCTATCGGGTGTTTGACAAGAATCCCAATAGACATTAGTGTTTCGCACACACGCGGGCATGAACGGAGGGATGATGATCGATAAATGGGTATAGGTGTATGGGATGGATGGATGGAAGGATGGAAAAAGAAAGTCGATGAGCGATTCTGTGCTTGACGGTGGAAATAAAGTAAGATCCCAAGACGTACCTCCCACAGAACTTTTTATGCCCGAATCGCCATTGCCATTGCCATTTGCCGTAGAGAAATAATCAAGATCGGACGCACGTGTTTTTTGTACAGATAACATGCAAGACAAAGGACATGTTCGAGTCCATCGAACGCGCAAGGGCAAATGCGTCATTTCCAGAGTCCAAATGGGCATTCGGCATTCAAGATTCAGGTTCAAGCATTCCAAGTCAAAGTAGCAGCGATAGAGAACGCACATGTGCGTGCGTGCGTGCGTGTATGTGGATGTTAAAAAAAGAAAAACGACCGTTAGCATTCTTTCATTCATCCGTTCATTCCAGTCCCTTCACCCGTTTCACCCGTCCATTCATTCGTTCGTTCCGTCCTTGTCTCTCCCTCCTTCCAAGTTGGATAACGGAGGAAACGGGTGAAAGGAAACAGGAAAAGGATAACGATAAACCAGAATGTCAACTCACCGATGTCCCTTCAGTCCTTTCATTCCATTCCTCTCAGCACCCTCCAAGAATCTCTTTTCGGCTCCTCCGCCCTCTTCACCTACGACATCAAACACAACATTCATCCAACTCTCCGATCCTTCCTTCACTTTCCTCCTCACTACACCCTTCGCCTCTCCCTCCCTCAACACCTCATAAACCTTCCCCTGTTTCCTCCTATTCAGCTCTTCAAAATAAGGCACACCACCCTGTTCTTTCATCCTCTCCAATACTAGTCCAGTAACATAGATCGCAAACACCGAAGGGGTGTTATATAAACTCTTTGAATCCGCGAGCGTTTTGTAGGAGAGCATAATCGGAACGGGTATTGCCCCGAGTTTCGCAGCAGCATCAACATCCACGATACAATCCTTCCTCACAATAAGCACCGTCAAACCCGCAGGACCAATATTCTTCTGAGCACCCGCATAAATGATCGCATGGTCTCCCAACCTCGGAATAGGCCTACACATAAACGAGCTTGAATAATCCGCTACGAGCGGTACCAGTTGATCTTGAGGTAACAAGTGGAAAGGGAAGGAAGATGCCGATTGGGGGTCATGAGAGAATTCGACGCCGTCGACCGTTTCGTTTTCGCAGTAGTAGATGAGCGCGGGGTCGGGGGAGAATGTGTATGCGGAGTGAGGAGGGATATTGTCGAATGATTTCTTCTGTGCGAGAGAGTGGTCTCGAGAATCGACGACGGTATTGACTTGACTGCCTCCGCTTAACCTTCTCGCTTCTTCCGCCGCTTTCTTACTCCACGACCCAGTCACGACATAATCCATCACGACCTCCTCGCTCTTCTTCTCAGGATGAAGAAGTCGATACCTAGCCAACATATTCAACACCACAGCTGAGAATTGATTGGATCCTCCGCCTTGGGTGAATAAGATCGCGTGTGTGGGGGGAACATCGAGTTGGGTTCGGATGAGGGATTCGAGGTTTTGGACGAATGCTGTGAATTCTTTGGAACGGTGAGAGATCTCGGCGATTCCGATGCCTGTGTTTTGGAAGTTGAGGAGACCTTGGGAGGCTTCTGCTAGCACGGAAGCAGGCAGCGCAGACGGTCCTGCGCCAAAATTGATCACTCTGTTATTCGTCGTGTCGGACATTCTTGTAGATATCTAGACGTCTAAACGAGATAGATTAGATTAGAATATGGGAAAGAAAACGTGGAAGGTTATAGTATTGTGTGCATTTGTCTGTTTTTGCGGAAAGCGAAGGAGAAGTGGGGAGTGGTAGGGGAGCTGGTTTTTTTCTTTGCTTTTCTTGGTTCCCGTTCGTCACGGATTGGAGAATTCCATATCCGAAGAAACGAACAAGAAGGGAACCCGACTGCGTCACTCAGCACGCAGGGTTGGCACTGATCATGATGCATGATGGGCCCCAGGAGCATGATTGTGGATCCCTCCACCGAAGAAGCAATAGAAAAGCACAACAACAACAACAACAACAACACCAAAACAAAAAACGACTCGTCGCGGAGAACACCAAAAGGAAATCAAGACTCACCGAAAACCGAAAAGAACAAACTCAATCAAAAAAAAAGACCGGTCCCCAAAAATTGCAAGATCTATAATGAAAAAGAAACGTTGCCGCAGCAAAACAAGAAACGGAGCAACCTAGAATGAGCAGTTGACGCCCCTGCCAATGTCAACCAGTCAAGTCAATGCGAGAGACTGTGAGAGAGTGACAGAAGGATTGCCTGCCGGTGGAAAACAGGCGAGGCGAAGCGAACGAGGGGAGCGAGCAAGTGAGCAAGAGACGGGTTACTGCGAAGTTGGAGAAGGAATCAACTGCAGGAAGAATGAAAGGCAGGAAGGAAACCTCATGTCCATTCCAAGCCAATTTATGATGGCTGCTTTTTTCTTCCGCGCACACACCGAGCACTCTTGCGCATGCACAGGACAAGTGACACGGGGCTTCGAGTCATAACCTCCTGGCAGAATCATTCTAGAGCTCACCTCACCAATCAATATGAATTGCACCATGAAGACGCAAGCTTTGGAAGGTTCATTCGGATGAATTCTAATAATGAATCACAGCGAGGACACCGGTCACCACCAATCCAGTCCATACTTGTAGTACTTTTCAACGACAGGGTATGACGGGCTCAGTGGTACCGATGTTGCGGTCGCTGTTGCTAAGGATCGCCAAGTACGTCGCGACATATAAGACGCAGCAGAGGACGAGGAAAGAGAGGTTCGGAACCGCAGAATGCATTTCGAAAGAAAAAGAAAACACACACATACATACACACGAGTGCAAATTACGTGATAGCGACAGTGGACAACAAACGAGGAGAAACAAAAAGAAAAGAGTTTGAAACGTAGAAAGTAAGTAAGCGTAGTCGTTGCACGGCAAAACGAAGACAAAGGTAATAATTCAACTGCTGGCTACCCGTGTGGCAGGCATGGAAACAATAACACTGACAAGTGACAAGCCAACGAGTGTCAAGTCACCCACTCCGTCGTCATCACCTCCAGCCTCGCCTCGCCAGGCAACGCAGCAGCACAACAAAAAGCAAAACCATTACGCATATATACACGTATATGGGAAGAACAGGTAGGTGGGGGTGTACAGCCTGGAAACGGATAGATGCAAGTAAAAAAAAAAAGG
This sequence comes from Meripilus lineatus, assembly GCA_027627245.1. NCBI lineage: Eukaryota > Fungi > Basidiomycota > Agaricomycetes > Polyporales > Meripilaceae > Meripilus > Meripilus lineatus. The sequence goes on along the minus strand of JANAWD010000729.1, from coordinate 999 downwards.
TAATAAATCAAAGGGCAGTAAATGTCCTGGAAATTAAATGGGAAGCCTACGTGATCGTGCAAGGAGCATGGGGATGGATGCGACGGCGCCGAGACATTCGGCGGGAAATGGTACACTGTCGTAAAGTTTTGAGCTTAAGAATAATACATTCTGAACCGATGGATGGGTGGAATGGGACGATGATGCTGTTGAGAGAGATATGCTGGGTACTGCTTGGGTTTGGTATGTGCAAATACGACATGGCGGCGAAAAAAAAACTTTGCAGAGGGGTTGTTTGTTTGTTTGCAAGGGGACGAGGAGGAGCAGAGTATGAGCAAGATCAAATATGGATCATGTTGTTTGATGCGACTTGAGTGATTTGAATAAAAGCAGGTGTCGTGACATTGTATTGGCATGAAAAGCGGTGGAGGATAAAGGGTATTGCGGGTTTTCAAAAGGCGGACCGCATGTCATCGAGGGGTAGAATTGGCATTAAGTTGAAGAAGCGTATTCCGTCGGGGTGAAGGGATTGTTTGGGAGGGGGAGTTCGCGGATCAACTAGTTCCCGATCGTGCAACGGGAATAGCGGGATGGGGCTGGACCTTTGCGGGGAGCCAGGAGTGTTTGGTTGACAAGCTGGAGTGGAGGGTACTGGTGCGATCGGATCAGAACGCACGGGCAGCTTGCGGCTTCGGACGGGGCCCACTCGTGAGCGAAGCTGGTGATCGTGTTGCTGTTGCTGGTGCTGTTGATGTGACTTGTGGAGGAGCTGTTGTTGTTGGCGTTGAGAAGGAAATGGGCGACGCGGCAAGTCGGGTAGATCGAAGAGGTCGTCGACACGGGGAGGATCTTGTTGCACGTGGGATAACCAAGGAAGCTGATCGAATACCGTGGGTGCAGCTGTGCAGTATGAAATACAGCAGTCAGGACGTGTGCAGTGCCGGCGGCGCGTGCGGAGAGAAGGGAGGGCGGACTGTCTGCGCCGCTTGGTTGCGATGCAGGAAGGAGGCACCTTGGAAA
>JANAWD010000728.1:0-19107 GCA_027627245.1 Meripilus lineatus | reverse complement strand
CAATCACCGAGAGGTGGCGGTGTTGGGCCAGAGGGCACGGGCGCACGCGCGGACTGGGGTAACTGTGAACGAACATGGGCAGGGTACAATGAGGGTACAGGTTCTTCCTCCTTGGGTTCAGGCTCGGGTTGAGGGAACGAAGCTTGACGAGCGGTGGCATCTGTTTCAGGGACAGGGTATCGCACAGAAACAGGTACAACATTGGCACCAGATTGAGACATCACGAACATCGAGGGGGCAGGTCCGCTGATTTCCTGAGCACCCTCAATATCCTCGGAAGAAAGCTGGAGCTCGGCATGGTTGACAACGCGCTTGGGCTGAGGAGCAGCCAAGGCAAAAGGACGATGCCAATCACGGGTAGGAGAAGGGGGTGCACTGTTCAACGAAGAGCGGATTTGGAACCAAGGGAAAAACCGGACATGGGCATGCCAGACCATAGAGTCATCTTCTTGGTGAGAGATGGCAGACACAAGGAGCGCAACCAAGTAGATGACGACTGTGTAATATGAAACACGATGTTAGACTCAATCATGATCTCGGTGAGGAATGGCGTACGAAGGACGGTGATTAGCCAGGTAAATGCCAAAAGAACCCGAGTCGAGGTGCAAGCATTTACCGCAATAGCATCGGCTACTGACATCCATCAGTAAAGTGGTGATGGCATAAACGGGAACGAAACGTACAATCAGGGACGCAGAGCTCTGGAGGAATGATGGCTGTGACGGCGGAAGCGCCAGCTGGAAGAGGGGGTCAACGTGCTGGATCATGGTGAGACGACGAGGATACCCACCAAGCTCAAGTACCCAGAAGACAGCGACCCATGTACATTCGAACCACACCTTCGTATAGAGTGCATTTTTACGGAAAAGATCGACAAAGATACTGTTGCGAGGGAGAGCGACGTAAGCACTTTCTGGAAGCGAGCCGAAAGAGGGTGCCTTACATAGGAAGAAGAAAAACGACGCCAGAAACACCAAGAAGGATGAGGAAGACATCGACGTGGACTTTAGGGGGGAAGAAGTGGGAGATAAGTGCTCAGGATGTGGGGTCAGGGATGGGGTAAGACTCACGGTCAATACCAGTGTACCGAGCGAGACTGAAGTTCCAAGCAGCTACGCTACAGATGATGGCATTGCAGACGATGAAGGCACCTGTTGAGATGTTTATTAGTATCGGAAGATATATTTTCCCACTGCAAAGAAGTCAGGGTTCGTACCAAAGAGAAAATAACGATAAGACAGAAGAATGCTGGCCATGTCGAAGAATGAAGAAGATTGAGAGCACCGACGAACGTTGAGGGGAAACCGGTCGACGGCTTTGAGATCGTTTGAAGAACAGAGATCCAAGCTCTGTCACCGGAATCCAGTCCAGGTAAGTGAAAGACGATGGCGGAAAGAGGGCAAGAGGAGGGCGTTTATTCCAGACAGTTGTTAACGAGGTTGTTGCGAGGCGATACGGGTTGGGCGGGTGGTGGGAAAATTGATGAAATTATAAGTGCCCAAATCAAGACCAGTGAGATGAAACGAGACTTACGGGGACGGCTTGGTAACGGCCACGACAATCTTTGCCTTTATGCTCTAACAGCTGCTCTGGGGGTATTGTTGAAGAGGCCACAATGCCAGGGGGTCGTTGTCCCGAGGGACGTGAGGTATCGTGGGGAGAGGGACGGGACAAACAACGGACACGTTGTCCTTGGGTTCGTATTATATTCGCTGACAGCTTGGCCACGGGTGACAGTGGCACGTCTGGAAATTCGCTTGGACTCGGACAGCCTCTTTATACACCAAGGGGCCGGCAAAGTACAGGCACGACTAATTAGGGTCATAGGATTTCAACAACTATGTTCTCCGCCTATATGAAACGCCTTACTTGGCACAGCTACATTGTCATTCCCAGATGGGAACGGTTCTATCTGACCGAATCCATCTCTACATCTAACTGCACGTCTACCGTCGACTCGGCTGCTTCCACGGCTCGTTCAAACCACTTCATTAGCAACGAGAGGTCCTCCATCCCCACACTAACCCTCACTATGTGTTCATCTATTCCATAACCCGCCGCCCACTCTAATTCCCAAAAATGTGCAAGAATGGTATACGGACACGACAATGTGAAGTTTGTTCCAAGTGAAGGTCCTTTCGCACATTGTAGCGCGTTGTAGAACGCTTCGGAAGCCGCCGATGACTCAAAAGTCAGGGTGAAGAGGGGTCCAAAGTTGTCCTCCCTGCCGGGTCTTCGAACTAAATCAAAATTCGCACGCGTGACCCACTCAGGGTACAAGACTTCTTTGATAACGCACGTCGACGGCCTTGATCGCGAGCCGGTTTGCGCAGCGAAAGATGTCGACCTCGAACGGAGGTAGCGGCAGACAGCTTGGGTATTAGAATTGATGACGCGCACTCGAGACTCAAAATCTCTAGAATTTATCTCCATCCTCACAATGTCGGGAAGGAAATTGTCATTCACGTAGGTCGCGTTCAATGCGGACTTCATGTCTTCATATAGGGTTGATCGTGGATTGAGAACGAGACTAGTTCCTCCTCAGATTCGAGTAGCAAGTCAAGTAAAATTCTTCGTACCTCCCACCCATAACGTCCGCGTTCCCACTGAACAATTTGCTGAGACTTGTGGCAACAACATCGACATATTGGATTGTGTTCACGTTGACGAAATTGCCTATGGTATCGTCAATAACGATTAGAAATCCGTACTTGTCCGCTAGCTGTCGTAATCGAGGCAGGTTTGGGGTCTGCAATAGTGGGTTCGAAGGACATTCGCAAAACAAGGCGGAGACTGGCGGAGCCGTCGAACAAGATCCGAGGGACGTAAGTGCTTGTTCGAATGCAGCGAGATTCGCATCGGGATGATCTCCATAGAAGATGCAACCAGGTCCCCACTTCTCCAAGATTTTCACGGTGTCTGTATAAGGGAACCTGGATGCAATGAGTCTAGAATAAGGTCCCGGCTAGAGAGAAGACATACCCAAAACAGACAGATTTGAACCCCGGACGCAACTTCATCGCAAGTTGGTATGCATGCCAGATGGCTGACATCCCAGTAGGGAAGAGGAAGACGTCAGATTGTGAGATCGGCGGGCCCGAGTCGACGCCGTTGACGCAGGGTGACCCTGGGTGGGGTAGCTTCCCGTATACACATAAAGTCGCGATACGATGACGCAGTGCAAGCGTCGTGGCCTGCATGTTAGGGTCTGAATCAATGTTCTGGACACATCCTGTGAGCATTGCGTCATAGCAGATGGTGGATCAATAGCCTACCAAACCACCGCAGAGGCACGCATTTAGGTCGATTCCTTGTTTCGGGAAAACCGATAGGCAGACTTCAGCATAACGACTAGAGACACCCATGCCTGTGTGCGTCCAAAATGACTTGGCGAGTCTGCGAAGCTCAAGTGGGTATGTTACGATATGAACTTCCAAATGATGGCGTCCAAAGGATATTCGTCTGCATGAAGGTAAAGGCAAATAGACAGAGTATGTGTGTAGAGAGGAGTGTTCGGACTCTTGCGTAAAGGATTTGAGGTAGGAAATACATTCCCCAGCAATCCGAGCAGTGGGGAAAACGAAGGCTAATCTGTCCACAACGCCTATACGCTGCATGCACAATTCCCCAAGCTGTGGGGCAAGTCAGTGGAGAAGGTTCGGCCATTGTTAATGTAACGTACCTTTTGGATCTTCCTGTGTACGAAGAATCGAGGGTATCCGGTCGACATGGCATTTACGATTTTCTCGTCTCCCGATGCCCATCCCACAGTATCCGACCAGGTAGGTAGTGATACGGATAGTGCATGGGGATTGTTGAAGGGGATCTCAACACCCAATTGCGAGCTGGGAGGGGGGGTTGATTTTGGGGGCATCGGAATGAGAATACGAAGTTGTGATGGAGAGAAGGATCGCGACAAATATATGGCGCATTCCCCACACGTTTTTACAGCTCCTACGGACCGTACATAAACTGTTTAGTAAAAGTACTCCGCGCGCTGGTTGTTTGCGGCAAACTTGGGTGCATGTATGACAGGATGAATGGATTTTAAGGGGCCGACCACCAAAGAGGTCCCAAAGCAAGGCGCACGTTCAATCTATGAAGGACGTCTCGTTTCCTGCTGCTGACCACCGTGTAAGATGGATTGGTGTGGGACGATGAAGGGCAGACTGAATATCCCAGCAGGGGGAGAGTTTGTGGTTCTCCCAGAGACTTGTCCGGGATATGGACCTTGTTCCGTGGGCTGGGGGCCTCGGCGGACCAAATGAAGGTCGGTGGCAAGTGTGCTCCTATTTACGGCGATTGACACAACCAGAGCAGAGACCGACCAAACCAGCAGTCCGGTGCTTCTCCCAGGCATCCATCTTGGTCCCCGCTCTCCTGAAGGAAAGGGTTTTGCTGTTCGCCGTCGTCTTCCGCAGCGTCAAGAGATACAGCTTCATGTTATTTATATGAGACCTTAGTAGTCCAGGGCATCTATCTTCTTGAATATCGTTTCTCCTGAGACAGGCAGGCCCATGAGCCCTCCAACACGCTCTCTTCACCCCATCCGAGTTGGCCTGATATGCTTCTCGTTAACAGCTAACGCGTGAGTCGCCATCGTTGTGCACGACACATTAATACAGACCTTCCATTTCTTTCAAGGCTATGCGCCGGAGCCGTCTACAGCTTCCCCTTAATATCCCCAGCTTTGGTCGCGCATATGAAGTTGACACAACCTCAGCTTACCACGATTGCGCTGGCGTAAGTTCCATGCACAACCAGATTTTTCCGAATGTTTCTCATACACGTGGAACACTAGAGGAATGGTGGGCCAATATCCATTCGCCGCGTTTGTCGGCAAAATTCTCGACAAATATGGCCCTCGGATGTGTTCATTGTTGGCTTCACTGTTATTCTCAGTCGGACTTGGGCTCTTCTCGCTGGAGATTGCGAATACCCCAGATGATATCACAATATCATCAGCGTCCTCCTTCAGGAGACTTGCAGTGTACTTCGGAATGGCAGGCCTTGCAACAGTCCTTTCGTACGCACTCCGATCCTCCCCTCATTCTTCCGTCGGCTCAAACTCCCCCGTGAAGTTACTTCTCCAGCGTTTTTTCAGCGACAAAAACATTCCCTCACTTCAATGGCGTGGCCTCCGGGACTAGTATGGCTCTATTCGGCTTCTCACCACTCCTCCTTTCTGCCATTGCCTCCAAGTTCTTCACAAACTCAGAGACGGGATTAAACGTCACATATTTCATCGGCTTTCTTGCTCTTTTGACAGGATTTATTCATCTCTTCAGCGCGATTTGCATGCAAGGTGCTGAGAAGCTCACGCCATCCGTATCTCAAGATGGCACCATCAGTACCAGTTCTAACGCAGTCGATTTCCCCGAGGATTCCGAGCAAGAGCCCTTGCTTAGCTCACCAACGAAGTCTACATCAGACGCGGATCCATCCATAGTTACCGTACCAGAACCTCAAGATGGGTCAGTCGGGGACTTGTTGAAAGACCCATACTTCTGGTTGTTGTTGATTGTCTGTCTTGTCGTTATTGGTGCCGTAAGTCTTCCCCACACTTACATGAGTTGCCGACGGTGAGGTATTTTTGTCTTTTCAGGCCGAAACTGTAATGGCAAACCTGGGATCGGTTTACCTTTCCTTGCCTACGTCGTCTTCGACATCTCCAGATGTATCAACGCAGGTACAGCTACTATCCGCATCGAACACTCTGTCGAGGCTTCTTGTTGGACCAGTTGCCGATTTTGTATCGCCGGTCGCTGCATACGTACAGGGCGGTGTTTGGTCGTTTCCCAGAAAACAACATGTCAGTAGGGTTGCTTTCCTGGTTGGCGCTGCGTTGTTAGTCTCTGCCACTTTATTCTTGCTGGAAACGGGCATTCGGTCTCGAGAGACGATGTGGCCGTTGAGGTGAGTCTCAGAAGGATCTGTGACCCGTCTCAGAACTGACCCCGTGTTGCCCAGCGTTGGAATCGGCATAGCATATGGAACAACGTTCACAATACTGTTCGTTATCTTGTCGTCTCAGCTACGATCCCTTGCTAATCGTCACCATATCTCTAGCCCAGGAATTCTCTCATCCATTTGGGGAATACCTAATCTCGGACGAAACTTTGGCGTCATCTCTTATTCACCCTTCGTCGGGACCACACTCTTCTCTTACCTGTACGCTTTCGTCGCAGAGAGTCATACAGGTCCCGATGAGACTGCTTGTGAAGGGACTAAATGTTGGGAATTGACTTTCGGGTTGAGCTCGGGTCTTGCATTACTTGCGGCAGGTGGTGCGATTATATTATGGAGAGCGTGGAGAGGGAGAGTATAGATTTACATTATCATCTTGGGTTATACCGTGTTTGTGACTGTTATCTCAAAATAAACTCGGGTTTGTCTAATGGAACAGTCTCTGTCTGAGTCAATGCCTCAACTCATCCAGTCATCAGCAGCGTGTCGATGGTACGACTCGGACGAGTGCCACCTTGGTCTCCCATATCTTGCTGAGGAGATTTCAATGCAAGCGCCAATATCATATAGCCTTTCTCCATGCCACCATCATGATCTTCGGCGTCGGGCCTTCCAGGAGCCTCACCACACGAAACCATGTCCGGAAATGCATCATACGAAATGCCTAAGCACTATTCCGCCCTCGAAGGGCTCCCACAACGCCAGCGATACACTTTCACCAACTCCCACTTCCCTCTACTTTGTGTTCATTCCTGGTAAAAACGCGTAGCCTTTCTGCATCTAATGGGGAAATTCTTCAATGCAGCTGCTCTGGTGTTGCATGGGGCAGCGACATCTGTTATGGCCTATGGCTGGTTTGGACTCAAGACGCTACCTATCAATGGATGGATTGAGCACCAGACGGGTGGTCATTTACAGTTCTTGACGATTCAAGGGTGAGTGTTGGCGTTTGAATGAGTAATGTCCGGGGGTCATATCGTAGTCTAGGTTGGCGGTAGCTTGGCTTACAATGGCGTTGAGCTTTGTCTCCGATATGATGCCATCTCTAAAGAGTGAGCAGATTTGTATGTATGTGGACTCTGTATTCATGAGATTAATGATTGTGGTTAGTTGTGAAACGACTCAAGAGGGTGCTCTTCATGATCGCCATGCCGGTTTGTCCATTTCCTGATATGCCCAAGGGTATTGATTTCCTGACCGACTCTACAGCTCGCAGTCGTGATCTCTTCTATCTACTGGACCTTGATATTGTTCTTCCCATCCCTGATTCTTCGACCAGAGGAATCCAGTGTTCCTCAGGCTGAACCTTCGACATCAGCTTCGACCGACCTCTTTTGGATTCCTTTGGAGATGGACTTGGCACTTCATGCCGCACCTGCCATATCTCTGCTTCTCGACTTTTTCCTCTTCGAGAAGAAGTATAGCAAGAACCAGGCAAGCTATGGTGGTTTCGTTGTCGCTTCACTCGCGGGGACTGGGTATGGTTGGTGGGTTGAGTATTGCGCGAAGCATAACGGAACTTGTGAGTAATTCAACCTCTTCTGTGATTGTTCTTTCCGTGCTGACGATTTCAATTCTTGTAAGTTCCATATCCTTTTCTCAACATGAGTCCGTTTGAGATCCGTGTTGTAATTTATGCCGTTTCTGCTGGATTTGCTTACGTCTTCTTCGTTTTCATGAATTCATTGAGGAAATAAGTCTCGTTACTAACAATACCTAATACAACGTACCTACCTCGGTCTGTCGGTCTGTCTTCGTATATCTAGAGCAGAGATCTTCTCATAGGAATGTCCACAGTCCGAACTGTATAGACTCGGAATTCTTACCAACAAATTATTACGAGGAGATCTACGATCTATTTTGAGCGCCAAGACGTTTCGCGCAATCAAAAATTCTGACTCGATAGAGTTGTGATCTCATCAATAAATTCTAAGGGTCGGACAGCAAACAGCTCATTGAAAAAAACCGCTTCGACTGCAACATACACCTTCACTTTTCCTCTGCTCAAAAAATTCAAACGGGTGCGACAACAGTAGCTCACCATGGCCGACCAACCAACCAAGCAGAAATTGTGGGGTGGCCGATTTACCGGCAAGACGGATCCACTGTACAGTCTGCCCTATACCGTTTTGAAATGAACACGTATTAACAAAATGCCAGCATGCACGATTTTAACCAGTCGTTGCGGTATGACAAGCGAATGTATGCCGCAGATATTGCTGGGTCTATCGCATATTCCAAAGCCTTGACTCTCGTGGGGATCCTTACAAAAGAAGAGGAGACCGAAATCACTCGAGGCTTGAACGCCGTTCTCAAGGAATGGCAGGATGGCACAGTGTGTAATTTCTCCTTCTCTGATCAGGAATATCTCGTCTGATTCGGAAGTAGTTCGAGGTTGAACCAGATGATGAAGATATCCACACTGCGAACGAGCGTCGCCTCAGTCAACTTATCGGACCCCTAGGTGGAAAACTCCATACAGGTCGCTCACGAAATGACCAGGTCGCGACGGATATGCGTCTCTGGCTGCTCGGAGAGATAGAAAATGTGACAGAGGGTCTGACGGGTCTTATCAGGGTCATGGTAGAACGTGCTGACCAAGAGAAGGATATCCTTCTACCTGGTTACACACATTTGCAGGTATGCACCAGGTGTTTTGAGTCGTGTGCTCGTACTCACCCCCGTCCCCTGATAGCGAGGACAACCCCATTCGATGGTCCCACCTCCTCCTATCCCATGCGTTCTCTTTCCACTCTGATCTTGAACGTCTGCAACAGTTGATCCCTCGAGTTTCGGTCCTCCCACTGGGTTGTGGTGCTCTCGCCGGGAACCCATTCGTCGTGGATCGTGAATTCCTCGCAAAAGAGCTCGGATTCCAGTCCGTTGCAGAGAACAGTCTGAACGGAGTTGGTGACCGTGACTTTATTGTCGAATTTCTGATGTGGGCAAGTTTGGCCATGACCCATATTTCGCGAATGGCGGAGGATTTGGTCATATACTCGCAACTGGGTCCGAGTTTAGGATTTGTCGAACCCTGAGTCGATGCGTTATAGGTGTAGTTTCATGACAGTTCTCGTTGATCGCAGTTGTGTCTTTCGTTATCTATTCGGAAGAGTGTTTTCTGACAAATGATGGACACAGTACGGGATCGAGTATCATGCCTCAGAAGAAGAATCCCGATTCATTGGAATTGTTACGAGGGAAGACCGGTCGGGTCTTCGGGAACGTTAGTCCATATGATGCTGACACTTTCCTCCGGTGAACTGAATTCATGTCAATAGATGTCCGGCTTCTTGATGTCGCTGAAAGGTCTGCCCTCGACATACAACAAGGACCTTCAGGAAGATAAGGAGCCTCTATTCGATGCCTACGACACAGTAGCCGCATCTTTCAAAATCGCAGAGGGTGTGGTTGCAACAATGGAGGTGACTGCGCACTTTTCAACGTGAGACGCACTGAAACTGATGCAAAAGGAGCCAGGTCCACGCGGACAAGATGCGCCAGGCGCTGACAATGGACGTTCTAGCAACTGATCTGGCGGATTACCTCGTCCGCAAAGGGGTAAGAAACAACAGCCAACCACACCCCGATGCGCTCCCACTGTTTTCTAATTACTCGTTCTCTTGATCATAGATTCCGTTCCGCGAGACCCACCATATCTCTGGGCGCGCCGTAGCCCTGGCAGAATCTCGACAATGCCAACTCAACGAACTCACACTTGAAGATTTCAAGAACCTGAACGACAAGTTTTCGGAGGATATTCATGATGTCTTTGACTTTGAAGCGAGTGTGGAAAGGAGGGAATCTATTGGTGGGACTAGCCGTAAAATGGTGGAACGACAGATCGCGGTATTGCGCGGTTCGCTTGGCAAGATTTCTTCTGCTGGGAACGCTTGAATAAAAACCCGGTCGATATATAGAAAAGACACTCCGCCCTTGTTGAGGACACTATGAGGTGGACTGTAGTATTGCAGTGGTCATGTTTCAGTCAGATATTATACTTAATTTAGACGACAGAAAAAAAATGATTAGCAGTCATACGTTGGATTGCGAGACTTTTTTAATTCGATTCGACACTGCCGTTGTGACTGCTGGAACGTGTGGGTGAAGGGAGAACCATAAAAGGGAGTAGACGCTCATGAAACTGGTTGGTGCAACCGCCGCGGACACCGCCTTCCAACGCCTTGCCCCTCCTTCATTAGTGCCTTCCTGAGGTGACACAATTCCCCCTGTTCTTTTTCCCTAGGTCACAGCATTGATTGTTGTGTCTTCTCTCTCTCAGACCACATCCAACTACCTTCTTCCCTTTAAATACCACCCAAATACATCCCACAAGAACCGCATCACTCCATGGCTAGAGACAGACTCGCTGCGCTGAGGGTTCGTTCGTTCGACTGTCTTATCAAGGATGTGTATATGGCAGAAGGTCTAATGATGTTTTTTTCTCTGTCGTTGATTAGGCTCAGCAGCAAGGTGGTGCGACGGGCGGGTATGTCCTGGCCTTTGTGCATCTCCGTCTCATTGATCCTGACGTCCCTATCCTTAAGCAACTCGTACCCAATGCAGAGCACGACCCAATCGCCAACACGAGTGAACCCATACGCGCAACAAGACTACCCAAGCTATGACAACAAAGACAGTACGACGAACTTGAATGCTGGAATGGACAGCATGTCAGCGTTCTACGGCGAGGTCCGCTTTCTATTTTATCTTTCAAATATGCGCGTCTAGGGGGATCCTCACATATTCGGGGGCAAAAAACAACAGATTTCCTCCATTCAAGATGATTTGCGAACATTCAATGACAACGTGTCAAGTATCTCCGACCTCCATTCACGCTCTCTCAACAACACGGATGATTCCGCTGCTCAACGGAACGCCCAACAATTGGATGAACTTGTCCAGGATACGAGTGCCCTGAGCAACGTCTTGAAGCGAAGGATAAAGGCTCTGGAAAGACAAGGTGGAACTGGTCGTGATGGTCAGATTCGCAAACAACAGGTGAAGTTACCCGTTTCTCACGATCGTTCGCTTGGATGAGGTCATTGACGACCAAGCTTTCCTGTTGCCTTTCGTAGACTGGGCTTGTGAAGCAAAAGTTTGTTGAGGCTATTCAAAACTACCAGACGGTGGAACAACAGTATCGTCAGAAGTATAAGCAACGATTGGAACGCCAGTACAAGATTGGTGAGTCCTTGTTGGGTTGTTTGATTAGGGTCATGACTGAGCTGTTTTTGGTTCATTATCTCAGTGAAACCCGATGCTTCTCCTGAGGAAATTAAAGCTGTAGTGGATGACAACCAAGGCGGTCAGGTTTTCAGCCAGGCTGTACGTGGCTGTTGATCTTGGAGCGAAGCATTGATCGTTCCTCTCACACCTTGTTTTATAGTTGATGAACTCGAACCGTTATGGAGAAGCACGCTCTGCATACCGAGAAGTCCAAGAGCGACATGAGGACATCAAGCGAATTGAGAAGACGTTGACTGAGCTTGCGCAGTTGTTCAATGATGTGAGCAATCATTTGGACTTCCATTTCGCCCTCGCTTAACTGCATTCTATAGATGAGCGTCTTGGTTGAACAGCAAGACGAAACGATCAACGTCATTGAAACCACGGCTGCTCAGGTGGAGAAGGACACCGAAGTAGGGTAAGTAGTCTGTTAATTTAGAATGAGGCTATCCTGACCCACCCTGCGCCCGCAGTCTTGGATACACAGAGAAGGCAGTCGACTCCGCACGCGCAGCACGGAAAAAGCGATGGATCTGTTTCTTCATCTTCCTGGTTGTCCTCATCATTGTCGCTATCGTCATCGCCGTGGTGGTCGTTCAGAACAACAACAAGAAAAAGTAGTTGCTGAGAAGCTGTCTTGTTCTTCTTCCTCGCCATCTTCATGTGTATATTCGACCCTGGGTTCACGGTGTTTTTGGATAATGAAAGGGTGGACGATCCATTCTGTCTAGCCGCGGTAGTATACGTATTCTATATCCTATCTCTTTCCCTCCTCGGACTAGTCATTTCATCTCATTCGTTTTTCTATTTAAATCGGGCCCTGTTGGAAGCCATGCTTATACTACGTGGCTGGCTGCATCGGGACCCTTTGCCCTCTCGGTAACTTGACGTGATGACTTCTCACCCATGCACTTTCTGCCAGAAGTGCACATGTTTGCGACTTCTTGTATGATACTTTGTCAGTGGTTGCGTCAATGGAGTGGTCTTTGGGATGGTCTATACCCATTTCCTCATAGTCCCTGGGATGACGCACTCGAAGCCATTGCGCTCACACGGACCCACTATCCCTTCGATTTGATGCCAAAGTCCTGAGAGGCTCAAATCCCTGTTTTCTCTATCTATGTTATTGGAAGCTACTGAAGGGGATTGGAAGGGGAACGTGATAAAGGCCAGGCGGGTCATTCTGCGCCACAGTGGGCCACACGAAAGCGGCTGTCAGTTGTGTCCCGAATCTCTCGCTGGCGAGACCGATTGGTTTACAACAGCCGTGCTCCACAAGAAGTTTTGGAGGCGTCGGAGGTTGTGTAAGAGACGGACGGGTTCGTAGGGGATCGGATGCTGGTCGGTGAATGAAAACCTCCTCACACTCCTCGAGCTCGGGCTGGCTACGGCTGACGAATAATGGAAATCATCCGTTCCCGGTCTTTGTGTCTGGTAGGGATTCGAATTCGGTTCTTTGAGGGTGACACACAGAGAAAGGGGGAATGGAATCGACATTTGGGAATACGCAATAGTACAATGAGGGGCGAATAATACATTGTTACCGAGAGAAGAGAATGAACGTTCTTCTCTTCTAGGGTCGCTGAGATGTACACAAGGGGATACTTCTGGGAACATAGCGGGGTTGTGGTGTATGAAGGACCTATTTGGGTTTTTGGGTCTCTGGACGACGTTGGATTGTGTGCCACCATCGGGGTGATAAAGCGCAAGGCGATGTCTCCTGTTACAGCCTCGCTCCGGAAGTATTTCGGTTTGGACTGGTCGAGCTCGATTCAGCGGCAGTTGTGCCACTGCAGATCTTGTGGAGAGCAAGAGGGCGAGATGCGCGAGGAATGTCTCGGATGATGACTGGATGGTGGAAAAAATGAAGGGATGTCGACAAGGCCTAAAAAATTTGAGGACGGAACAAGGCAGGCCTTTGAAAGCAAAGCGGTCTGTTCACAGCCCTTGGAGGGAGGAAGGAAGCTTGATGAGCGATCGGGAGGAAGATCTCGGAGGGGTCCTGCCACGTGAAAGGGCCTATCTTAGATACAGCACCTCTCGTGTGCTGACGCGTCCCCCTCTGCTCGTCGTTTAAAAGGCACCCCTCCCTCGTTCTCGTCCCGACATAAACCACGTCAACATCGCACCCTCTTCGACATACACCTCGTCCTCCGCAGTCTCCACATCCCCTCCACAACACTTTGTAAGTCCCCAGCCTCGTACTTTACAGGTTTCTTAGAGCTCACCTCAGCCCTGCCTTGTGCCCTCTCCTGTCTGCAGTACACACCACTCACACGACACAACTACAATGGCTGCTAAGAAGCGTTGCCAACTCCAAGGAGAGCCCCGCTGCAACTCTGCAGTCCTCCGTCTCGTGGGGCAATGCCCACATTGCAGGGCAGAGTTCTGTGCGACAGTGCGTACCTCGCTGCTTATTCATATCTCGTCCCCACCGCTAATTGGGATTACCCTCTGTTCCGCTCTGCAGCATCGGATGCCCGAACATCACAGCTGCCAGAACCTAGAGAGCTGTCGACAGCAGGCATTCGAGAAGAACAAGGCTAAGCTGGAGAGCGAACGGACAGTGGCTTCCAAGATGGCAATGGCATAATGACTTGCGCCAGATTCATGCCCCGCTCATCCTCTTGCCTTTTTGACCTTTACACCACCTCCGGAATGATCTACCCACTTTTTCCTATTGGACCTGTTTTGACGCCCTGCTTTCCATTCCACCTCGTCCCATTCCTCCCTGATCCAATCTCCGCATACTTGACACAGGCCGGTCATTGTCAATGCCCAGAGTTTTATTCTTGACTACATCCTCCATCCACCCTCTACCCCTTTTCTGGATGCCATAGCTTTCACCCTTCACCCTTACACGGACGCTCGTCGCTCACTCCTCGCCCTATCTCCAGTTTCCGATATACAGTTTTTCATTCACGTACATCTGTCTCAGTATCTAATGTTGTCTCGCGCATACCCTTCGCTGGTTGTTTTTATATTCGCATATGGTATAATCATGTAGATTTTCACATTATGGTTTCACTCGTATTGGTCGACCCAAGTCTCTCGAGTGAGAGGATTGTCAGATGATCATTCCACGGCGCGACGTTTAGTGTGAACAAGAGTCATGCCAACTGTAATAGTGGCGAACCGACATTTCATCGAAGCTATCGAAGGTTATCGATGCGATGTTTTGTATTTGCTGAATGCCTCGACCGTCGTAAGTCGATGGCAATGAATGGGCATGAGAGGTCCCATGGGTGCAACACGCGGGATTTGAGTGGGTGAGGAGGGAGCTCCGGGTCTTTCCGCGGGGCACGCCGTATACGGGAATGGCAATGGGTCTACGCCTATCAGCAAGGGGATATCTCAGATCGGTCGAGTCCCCATCAGCCAGACGCCCACAGATGTCATCCCACAGATTTCATTCAAAAGGACCGTCCCCGCAACATCAGCCGTTTGCTTCAGAGCCCTTGCTACCAGCCTTTTGCTTTCCTTCCTCGAGGTACCCTTGATCAGTGAGTATTCAAACGCATTTTGAACCGTGTCTGCACACCTCCTAGAACTTGACTTGCTATCTTTTCGCAATAGTAAATCAAAATCACGTGTAGAGCTTTCAGGCCTTCACAATCACTTGCTATCCTGCTGTAACTGTTTCGACAGGTTAGTTTCGCTTGCTTATCGTTTCTGAGACCGTACTTAAAGTGTTGCTCTCTTCGTCGTCGTGTTGTGTGTGCTCTCATCGTCTGCTTATACCCTCGTAATATCTCTGGATTTTGCTATCTTTATTCATTAATACACATCGATTGACACGATGTCGAGCAGACTTAGACAACTCTTAGATCACATTACACCCAAGTCCACTGTAGATTCCACGATGTCCGCAGGTACGTCCCAATGGCTCCCCACCTCCGCAGATAGGTGGGGATAGTGGGGGGAGGGTCTTCTTTCCTTCCTTCCCCCTTTCACTGTGTCTCTGCTTTTCCCATCCTGTCCGTGTTTTCGCTGACGCGGATGCGGCTGTTTGTCTCCTTGGGTTGTGTCTAGATACCTGGTCCAGTGTTCCACTCGCCCCACCAGACAGGTTCGTCCCTGTTCCGTCTCTTGCGTAAACCCGAGTCCAGACTTTTAATGGCTGTGTGAAACCCATGCGTCTGTTTTGCGTTCTGTTACACATTCTGTTGTTTGTAGCATCTTCAAGTTGACCGCTGCCTATAAGGCGGATCCGTTCCCTCAAAAGGTCAATCTGGGTGTTGGAGCTTATAGAGATGATGATTCCAAGCCATGGGTTTTGCCTGTTGTCAAGAAGGTATGTGAGGGGAATGTTCTATATTCTATTCGCTCTCTTCCTTTTGGACATGTGTGCGAGTCAAGCATTTACTGACTCATTCTATTGGTATTTTGGATGGATGTCCTGATCTTAGGCGACTGAACTTCTTTTGAACGACCCGAATCTCGATCACGAGTACCTCCCCATCACCGGTCTCCCGGAGTTCACCTCCGCAGCTGCTCGTCTCATCTTGGGAGCGGATTCTCCTGCTATTGCAGAGGGTCGCGTTACGAGTGTGCAGACCATCTCCGGGACGGGTGCAAACCATTTGGGAGCTCTCTTCCTTTCGCGTTTCTATGAGTATGGACCTGCTGGGAAGCAGGTTTACTTGAGCGACCCCACGTGGAGTAAGTAACTTCCCCTCCTCTCCCCCTTCCCCATGCACTTCTTTGATTCTTCATGAACCTCGAACCCGATGGTTCTTCATGATTGACCTTCTTACCATTTCCTCCAATTTAAACTCGAACAATTCTCCTTCTTTTTGGGGAATCTCTATCACTATTATATGACTTCTTTTTCTGATTTACTACGCTTACTGGGAACCGGATGCTAATCGAACCCTTTTCTTGCTCCTTCGTTCCCAACCGACTTGCCTCTCAACCATACTCACAGTCAACCACTTTGCCATCTTCCGCAATGTCCAAATCGAGCCTTTGACTTACCCATACTACGATCCCAAGACGATCGGACTCGCATACGATGCCTTCCTCGAAACCCTTTCCTCCGCTCCATCGCGCTCCGTCTTCCTCTTGCACGCTTGCGCACACAACCCGACTGGTGTTGATCCCACGAAGGAACAATGGGGCAAGATCGCAGATGTCATTTTGGAGAAGGGACACTATGCCTTCTTCGATTGTGCATACCAAGGATTCGCAAGTGGTGATCTTGAAGGGGACGCGTGGGCGGTACGGGAATTCGTGAAGAGGGGCGTGCCGTTGCTCGTTTGCCAGGTGCGTAGGCGTGTGTGGGGGAAAATCCGTTTTCCCCTAATTCTTTAATTTCTTAATTGGAGTTTGGGGTGTGCTGACCTGGATGGTTCTCTTTTTGTTTGAATGCCGAATTTGCTATTCTAACCCTTTCGATTTCTATGTTTTTGGAACTCGCCGCCGCCTCCTCTTTTTGGAATCGTGTTATCGATGTCGATGTTGCCGATTGACCGACTGCAACAACCGAAAACGACCGACTTGACGCGGGGGCCGGTAATTCGTGGTTGAAATGGGGGAATGGGAAAATGTAGAGCTTCGCGAAGAATGCGGGGTTGTATGGTGAACGTGTTGGTGCGCTGCATGTTGTGGCTACTACCACGGAGGCAGCGAACCGTATCAAGAGTCAGCTTTCGGTGCTTGCGAGGAGTGAGATTAGTAACCCTCCCGCTCATGGTGCCCGACTCGTAAGTGGTTCCCTTCCTTTTCGTATCATCGTGTCGGCATCGGCGTCGGTCTTGTTACTGAGAAAAGTGCCGACTACGGGGCGGATCTTTTATCTGCGAGTGCGACTAACGACATGATTAATTCCTTGAAACAGGTTTCACTCATTTTGAATGACGAAAAGCTATTTGGGGAGTGGAAGCAGGATATCCAGACGATGGCTGGAAGGATTATCGCGATGAGAAAGGAACTCCATCGGTTGTTGACCGAGGAACTCAAGACGCCGGGAAATTGGGATCATATTGTGAATCAGATTGGCATGTTCAGGTGCGTGTTCTCTTTCCTTTTTGTTCTCGTTTGATCGCCTGTTTTTGCTATGATTTTGAACCCACTCCGCGCCATGGGTCGAACACGAGGATGGGATATATGGACATATATGCCCATTTATTTCTTGTGTGGACCGTGTCAGTGGCGTAACTCTATTTTGTTGGGAGTGTCTGTGCCTCCGAGACGCTTCTTCGGAAGCGAGTGACAGACGGCTTTGTTGTGGTTGGACGCGTTTGCTCCTCACTTGATGATGTCGGACTTGTTGGGCGTCGCACGTTGCATGCGTCACTGGTCGTTCCATCCCGAGTCTTTCACCTGAGGTGATCGGACGAGATGGGACGGGATGGGGATGATGGTAGTGACGACTATGATGGATCGATGCGACTGGATCAGGGAAGCGGTAATCCCTGCCTGTCGTATTCTGTCACGGGTGAACAATGACAATGAATGGAGTGGTGTTTTTTCTGTTTTCTCTATTCTTTTTCTGTCTTTGTGAAGGATGGAAGGAGGTGACGATTTGGGATTGATGTGCGCTCCGGGCGTTCCGGGAGGGTCGAGAACAAGTGGAGCAAGGTTTTCCGTTTAGTTTTGATTCGCGCTTTTTGTGGAGTTTCATTCATTTGAAGGAAAGGGCAAGTCTGAGGGAGGCCGGCCTTGGGGTTTTGGGGGGGGTCTAGAACGGGTGCGGTTGTAAGGGTGGTGTGAGGCCCCTTGAGACGGGGAGACGAGACGACGATGGGTCCGGTGGCTTTAGAGACGGAGCGGCACAACCTCCGGGTTGCTGTTTTTCCTTTTCTTCTTCTTCGTTTTGTTTCTTTCTTGTTACGCTTTGTTCGTTCGATTAGTTTCTTTTTCTTTTGGTTCTGGGTTTGCTTTGTTGTTTTTGAGACGCTGGCTGACGCTATTTTCGTTTTTCTTTGTAGTTTCACGGGGATCAATCCTGGGCAGAGTCAGGCGCTGACCGAGAAGGCGCACATCTACTTGACGGTGAATGGGCGGATTTCGATGGCTGGGCTGAACAGTCATAATGTGCGATACTTTGCAGAGAACCTGGACAAGGCTGTGAGGAACGAGCTCTGAGGATGGGTTTCGGAGCTTGTGTTGATGAAAGAAGAAGTGGCTTGTCGGCGTGAAATACGGCCTTGTAATATCTGAGAACTATATATTATGTTGCTGGAAGTGTTGAGTGAGGGTGACGTCAGGACTGCGGACTTTGTATGTGCCTGAGGGCCGAGGAGCCGATGTGGGTATGGAGTGATTGGATTTGAAAGGAAGGTGCTATAAAAGGGCATGGTATGACATCATTTGTGTTTCGCGGCGATTTGATGGGAATTTCCCAGTGTTTGCCCACCCCCACTCTCTCTGCCACTCCCAGTCCCCGATTATTATTTCCTCCTTTTATTCTCCTTATCTTCTCTTGCACCACCTCGTAAGACACCGGTCAGGGCCACCATCAAAAAAACATTTTGCTACATGCACGGGATGGCCATCCTCGCCCTCTGATCGTCGCACCGACGCCCGCTCTCCTCGTCCTCATCGCCGTCGTCGTCCATAGCAGTGCAGCTGCGAGGTCAGTCTCGCCCACGTTGTCAATGTCGTCATAGCACTCACCATTGTCCTTTTTCATTTTCATCCAGCTCGCATATTTTTTTTTCAATCGCAGGCATTTGCTGCCCGAGCTATCCCCAGCTGAGCCGCCTTGCTCATTGTCCTCACGCCGTCGCCGTCGCCGTCGTCTGCAGCGCAGGAGCTATATGTGTTCAACCAGCGAATCCCACACTCGGTCTATCCAAATCTTCATCTCATTCGCTTTCTTCGCTTCTTCACTTCACCTTGCGTCATAGCACTCAAATCCCAATCACACAACACACACACTCTTCCCTCGCTCTGCTCGTGTAATCT
>JANAWD010000727.1:0-19112 GCA_027627245.1 Meripilus lineatus | reverse complement strand
GCCTTGGCTTCAGGCGGATCCCCTCCTAACGATCAATCCCCCTCGACCACAACCGTGGGGGACAATGCCACCTTGCCACCCACTAACTACCCGGCTGGTTTTCGGAGGGCTAGGGCCGGGACCTTACCCTCCAACGTCCAACTCGCCGCCCAGCGATTCGCCGCTGCCTCCATTAGTATGACCCCCAACAACGCACCTACAGATGCATTTGCAGATCAAGTGCAAAGGCAGTCCCTAGTTGCCCCGACTCCCAGCACAGCAGCACCTGCTCGACCGAGTTTACGTCACTCGACTTCGGTCGCTTCTTCGGTCGCGTCTTCAGCTTTAACTGAACGCAACAGTCGACTCCGATCTGGTTCCTTGACTTTACCCACAGGTGGCTTGTCAAACGCGTTCGGCCCTTCTATCTTTTCGTCATCCTGGCTGTCTTCCAGGAATAATGGGAGCGGTTTGCCGGTCTTGGACGATCTTCACTCCGTTGCATCGATGGATTCTGGTGCTGATGATTTCGACGTTCACACCCTCGATTATCTCGGTTTGGATGAGACACTCCGTCCACCTCCAGCTGCGACCATCAGCGAACTCCGGAATCAAGCTCAAGCAGCTATTGCTGGAAATCTTGCAACCAATCCATCTCGTCTTCGTGCCAGCACGGTGTCCAATCCGTACCGGCTAGGATCCACCGCGACCCTTCTCCCAACCTCAAACGTGGAGGATGATGACCTCTATGCGAACGACATTTACGGAAATCAGGGACTCGATGCATATGATGAAACTGGTGCCGGTGGGAGCTACCTGTCCGCGGGCTATGTCGCCAAGGGGTTCAAACAAGGTGATCATCTTGCCGCAGGTCCATTGAGCAGGCCCCGTGCCATTTCTGTGGGCACACTTGATGATCCTTCCCGTGCCCTGCACCGCAGGACAGCAGGCGATCTTCAGCAACCCACGTATGTCAATGATACAAGCCTCGCGCTTGGTTCAGGGCCCCTCACCCCTGGAGGTATCCTCAGGAATGAAAAGATGAACAGCGCTCGTGCTGGAACTTCGCCGACCGTTCACTTCCCCTCTGGCGAATTTCCACCTGGTCGTGCCGCTGCATACCTTGCCGCGCCTCCCGGTTCTGGGAACCGTTCAGTGTCTCCAAAGTCGGAGAACCCGTCGACGCAAATTCAAACTCCCACCAGGTCTCTGTGGATCGGTAACCTCGACAGCTCTGTTACGAGCGAGCAGTTGATTCATGTCTTCGCGCCATATGGTGCCATTGAAAGTTTGAGGCTTCTTCCTGAGAAGGTAAGAAGTTTATCCATTTCATATCTTTTTTTGTTGTTTGACCTGTGCGATTCTTCAGGAATGTGGATTTGTCAACTTTGTTGATCAAGCAGATGCCATCCGGGCCAAAGATGATGTCCTCAACCGTCTCGGTGGCGACATTGGTATGCCCAACGGACAAACAGTTCGCATCGGTTTCGGGAAAGCCGACAGTGCCCCGGTTGCTCCTGCGAAAGGTGCCAACTTGAACAGTCCTGGACCTGCCTCTCCAGGCGGGACAGCCGGTAAAGGGTCGAATGGAAACGCGGGTTTGGCTGGAATGGATGCTCAATTACAGTCGACACCGACGCGAGCCTTGTGGATTGGGTCGATCCCCTCTACAACTACTCCAGCCACTATTCTCAGCGTGTTCAGTCCTTACGGGCCAATCGAATCTGCTCGGGTTCTCACTCACAAGAACTGTGGTTTCAGTACGTCACACCATCCTTTCACAAGTAGCCTCTTGTCATTCTAACATCCGTGCAGTTAATTTTGAGCGCCTTGACGACGCTGTCAGAGCTCGTAAAGCCCTGAATGGAAGAGATGTGCTGGGGAGCGATGTTGGCGCGATTCGTATCGGGTTTGCCAAGGTTCCCGTGAAGAACGGCCAGGAAGGTGCCACGCAAGACGAAGCAGCCCCTCTCAATGTCCAAGGTGTAGGCGATCTCAGTGTCGGCGCCACCATTCATGCTCTCCGTAGTGTCAAGGGCGCTTCCACCATTCCAGTTGATCAACAGGTTCTCAGCGGTACCGTCGAGAATTACAGGTCCAATCTACTC
This sequence comes from Meripilus lineatus, assembly GCA_027627245.1. Lineage (NCBI taxonomy): Eukaryota > Fungi > Basidiomycota > Agaricomycetes > Polyporales > Meripilaceae > Meripilus > Meripilus lineatus. Next base: position 17,025 of record JANAWD010000727.1, on the reverse strand, counting down.
CTAAGTATGATTGGCTCCGGCATCCATAACGCCTCCTTCGATATGGCTTCAAAGGTTCCTGGCTGGGTGGCATCGGTGACCGAACAACAGCTAATCATGAAGGAACTCAGTGGCGGCAGCCCAGATGCCGAACCTGACATTCAGGCTTTGGCTGGTATGTTCTCACTGCTTCTCTCCCAACACCCTTCTTGACTCCTCAACAGATTTCCGCCCTCCTACCATGTACTACACAACTATCCCACTTGTCTCTGAAAGGCCACACAACCGTCGTTGGGACGCATCGAAGTTGCGTGAACTACGCAAGCGACTCGATACCAGCACTATCTCAGTTGAAGAGATCGACAATGTTGCCGCTGACTTCTTGGATGGCGAAATTGTTGATTTAGCTTCAGATTGGCTCGGAAACACTGTAAGGATCATCATCATCAACTTTGACCCCTGATTCGATCTTGTTTTTCTCCAGGTTGTGCAGAAACTGTTTGAGAAGTGCTCTCCTGGTCCAAGACTAGCGATGCTCGACCGCATTGCTCCTCACCTTGCTATGATCGGCATCCACAAGAACGGAACGTGGGCTGCACAAAAGATCATCGAGTGTGTCCAAACACCTGAAGAGGTTCAATTGGTCACGCAAAATCTGCGTCCCTATGTCCCACCACTTCTCCTTGATCAGTTCGGAAACTATGTTGTTCAGTAAGTGAAGGTGTCACGCTCTACCTACCGACTCCTCACTCTACACGTCACAGATGCTGTCTTCGATTTGGTGCACCGGCTACAGATTTCCTCTTTGAAGCGATGGTTGATCGACTCTGGGAAGTCGCGCAGGGCCGTTTCGGTGCTCGTAGCATGAGGGCCTGCCTCGAGAGCTCGCACATCACTCTCAGTCAGCAAAGGCGGATCGCAACTGCTGTCATCCTCAACTCGATCCCACTGGCTACAAACCCTAACGGTGCCCTACTCCTCACCTGGCTTCTTGACACGTCCAGCTTCCCATCCCGATACAGTTTGCTCGCCCCGCGCTTTACACCACACCTTTCTCATCTTTGCACGCACAAGCTGGCGTCGCTCACAGTTCTGCGAATCGTTAACCAGAAGGTAGAACCGGAAGCTTCGAAGCAGGTTATCGAAGCACTCTTCTCTTCTCCGGGAGATCACGTCCTGACCGACGTGTTGGGCGATCAAGTCAATGGTGTCGCGGTCGTTCACAAGATTTTGACCAGTCCCTTCGTCGACCCTGCAGATCGCCCAAGTTATGTAGATGCCACGAAGCGTGTCCTTATCGAACTTAAGGTCATCGCCACTCAGGCATACCGACGCCTTATTGAAGAAGTTGGTCTTCCTGTCCCTAACTTGCAACCCACCTACAGCGCAACGAACATCGCTCAGCCCACCAAGACGAAGTATACTACTCAGAGCTTCGGCGTGCCGGGCTTGCCTGCAGGATATCCATCCACTGATCAAGGCCTTGCATCCATGATGGCTGCACTACAAATGGGAGGTCAGAATGCTGCTGCTGCACCTCCGCGTCTTCAGATCGATCCCGGTTACGGGCAAAATGGTGCGAGCAGCAGTAACAATAACCCTCGTGCCCGGCAGACAAACCCTCCTTCAGCGTTCTCCCCCTCTTCTGATCCTTTCAACCCCTTTGCCCTTCGATCCCCTGATGTGAACGCCTCAAGAAACAATGGTTTGCCTCGTCGTAACGGAGGAGCTCCACCTCCACCTGTTGTTCAACCTCCGCCACAAGCGATGCCCTATGGGGCACAGTCCCCTAGCTTGACACAGGCAGTCAATCTCATGCAGATGAATCAACCCGCGTATAACGGCGTTCCTCCCACTCAATCAGTCCCACCTCACGTCTATCAAGCTTATATGTATCAAATGTACCAACAAAACCCGCAGAACATGGGTACCTTCCACGCATAGATGAGATGGCCTTTTCTTACAACATCTCGAGTTTACGGTTCCCTTGTCATCATTTACTGGCCCTCACGAATACTATCATGAACCCTTCCTTCTTAGCCTGTTCCGGATATTTGACCCGAGCAAACTGAGGATTCATAACATTCCTTTCACCTACTCGTTCCTTTCCCATGCCTACCCTTACTCTGGTTATTTACAAGGGGTTTATCGGACTCTTCTTTTCCTTACACTTTAGTCTCTGAACTTCGTTGCTCGCGAGCCAAGCAACTTTACAAGTTCGGGGTCCTCATGGTTCCACGCGTCGCCGATATCGATACCCTCGATTACCCCGTCCGCCATTACCTTCCTCGTCGTTTGCTCTGCACCATATCACGTTTCTTCACGTTACCTGATTCATGCTCGTAAGTTTCTCCATAGTATATTGTCCGTCAGTTGGTTTGGGCTCCCTCCTCCCTAAAATATGAACATATCTTTCCTCTTTTTGATTCTGTGTCCGCCGAAAAAACAAGTACAATACTGTAAGTTGTGGCTGCTTCTGCGAATGCAGAGCTTTCGGAGAAGGGTGATATAGATGGATTAGGTTATTTCGGTTTTTTAGTCTTCCATTCTCCGTTTGACGTCGGTATTTTTTTCCATTTAGTCACTTTCTTAAAATATTATTCCATTTCCCCCGAGAAGGATGGAAGGAAACTTTTGTGACCGATGATTCTCCTTTGAGTGTGCCTGTCTCGTTCCAGAATTCGAGGTCCATGATCACGACAATGGAAACGGTGCGAAGGACAACCATCAAATGTTGGCAGACATCGAAGTTCTATTCCCGCGAAGTTACAGTAGGAAGAGGAGATAACGAGAATTGTACAGATGAAACGTTGCAACCATTGGTTTCAGGTGCATACCTAGGGGGGCTTTGTCTACAATGCGACTGAGTATTACGGTCATCTATGGAAGCACTTGAGTAAGGTGAGCTTATTCGACAGTTCGAAAATAGGCTCGGTCTGCGCACCTGCGGCCCCTTGTTGGCCCTTGATCCGCTGCAATGTTCGGGGAGACGCATGCGAATACTATGATTGTATCGGTCTCGCATGGAAGTCTTGACAAATCTCATGAGAGTAGGGCGAATAAGCAAGGTCCTAGAAGTCGTTGACCACGTTGGGCTCAGGAGCAGACCGCTATATGTCCGAAAGACACCATTGAATACCCACTGAACACAGTACCGGCGACAAGCGACTGGCACTCTCCGCCGTGACAATCAAAAGTAGGCGGAATTAGAAGACTTTGTGTTCACCAGTCAGAGTGACCTGGTAAAGCTAAAGACGATATCACCGGTGTTCCGGGTTGCTTAGAGTTGCACATTCCATCATGGATGAATATTCGATGTATAGTCATGATAGGAGGTTGCGACAAATGCGAAGTCTGAAGTGAATTGGCCGATGAGCGAATTTTGGTTCGGTTAGGAGATAGAAGGAGAATGCATGGTTGAGATATGGAAGCCTTGGGAGGACTATGCAGTTAGGTATATGTCCCGGTCACGCATGCCTAGGGTCGGGAATTCGCCTCGTTTTTTTGGGAGTCATCAGAACAGATAATGGTGTAAACGTCTCACAAAACGTACGTGTTGCTCTTGTTCGTGGAGGGGCGTGTCCCGAATCTTCGCATCAACCTGGACTTAGCGTGGATCTAATCGTTATTCGTACTGCCTCGTATCCGGTTTCCAGCAGAATCGATTCCAAATCGACTGCTATCCATATGCGACGCTGGGATGTACTTCATGGACTGGGAATCAAGACCAGGTCTCGAACGTGTGACTCTTGAAGTGGTAATTTAGGGCGTGTCAAAAGTCATATTCCAAGGTGTAAGCCAAGAAGGGTATTCAATCCAGAAACCTATCGGGCTCTGTTCTATGAAGATATAACAACACCGTTCAATCGATCTCCTTGGTGTCGGAATGTATTTGCTCTATCCGGTGTCCCTCAGATTGTTCGGCTTGTGTTCGTGCATTGACAGCACTAAGGTAGGTGTCTAAAACAGGTCATGTTATGTTCAGAAACATAAATCATGAGAACCCTCGGTGACTTACTCCAGAACAGGGAAACAACGCCGACCACCACAAACCTAAGATGGTGCGGAACAATACTGAAATTGATGATTTGCGTGGGTATAAACACTCCCCTACAAAGACAGCATAAATGACTGTGGTCTCAGCAGAAGCTCCTGATGTACTGACCAGTTACGGATAATTGTTGGGGCATAAGCCTGTCAACAAAATATTAGGTATGGGCACAAATTGTGGTTCAAGGTGCAAACCTCGCTGATTCGTTCGGTGGCTTCCGAGACACCTTGACCCTCAAGCAGCGTCATAGATCCAAAGAAGAATCCGACCATTACTGGCGAGATTGGCATAGTTAGGTTAAGAAGGAATTCAAAGAAGACAGGTGCAAAGGCTCACCTGGCGTAAAGACAGCTTGATCGAGATAAACCTGGGGAACACGCCCTGGGTTTTCAAAAGATTCATGCAAGAGGAGAAATACTGACCCTGTAGGCGACTCCTCTCCTGGGCGAGGAAAACTTTAACCTATTGAGAAACTGGAACCATTTTGTTAAAATGGGACCAAACATAGCTCCTGGTATGGATTTCAGAATATAGGCTTTACTCTCTGCGAGAAAGACTGGATAGCACATACCTCCGTAGAACCCCAATCGTGCAGTCCGCAAAAACTAATCCCCGATTGAATCCACCCATAGTATGAGATTGATAAATATGCAATTCGTGCGTTGAGTGCTCACGTCGTGGTCCTTCCCCTTCTTCTCGATAAATTGCTGAGCGACAACATCCCCTGCAGCAAACAACGTGAGCGACGTTGCACATTGTGTCAACATTGGCCTGCGGATCAGCGCTGCACTATTGAATTCCTCATTATCAGTCCATTGGTTGCTGACACACAGATAAGTGAACAATACCGCACTTGTACGCTCGGAGTAGAGAAGCCATACGAGAATCGTGAAGCTCTAGTTTTTTTTTTTTTGGTTTTTCCTGGGGTCGTGCGAGGTGTCAAGAAACGTGGAACACGCAATGTGGAGAGGATGAGCGGTTCATCGTTGCAGGTAAATGGTTCGGCAAAAGCTGCAGTCTCCACAAATCCCACCTGTCGCATGTCGGGCCGAGCTCGGCACAACTTGCATCGAGGATTTTCGTGAAGTCAAATTTGCAGTACAATGAATAGTATGAATTCCAAAACGACCGTATCAATATTGGAAGTGAGGTGGGATGATTGAAATGCTCATTTGCAGTACTACTACATTGCTAAACAGACTCTGAGAACAATGGAAATGCGCGGAAGACAGCAGGAGGAAGACGAATGAAACTACTGGTTTAGTGGAGGGTCGACCCACTTCGCCTTGATAGAAGGGAATTATCGCGCTTTGAGTCAAATAAACAGGATACAGCCATAGTTCAGGACTCACTTTCATGGATATTCTCTCAACCCCTTGGTTATCCACCGTTCGCGTTACAGAACTCTGGTCAACGCTTGGAGTGGTGATATACTTCGCTAGAGACAGAATCCTCTCCGTATCCATGTTGTGGGTTTTCGCCAATTTGTTCACATCTTCCATGGAAGCGGCGTTCTTGAGGTCTCCAAGAAGCTCCGTCAATGATGATGCAAGCAGACGATTTCGGGTCGAATGTGTTGAGCGAGCCTGGGATTCTGACTGAAGGCGAGATCGAAATACTTGATCAACCTGGTTCGCGACCTGCCACGATGTCAGGATACTTGTCGGTGTAGATCCAAAGGTAAATACATACGGGGATTGAGTGCATATGGTGATCCACTCGGACTGCTCCTAGCTTGCTCAAGTTCGCAGCCAACTGCGGATCCCGAGAATCCTGCAATATAGCTTTTTCAAGCCATATTCGGGGAAATGGTCCTTGTCAATGGATAGACATTCGAGAAAACCACATTTACCTTCGGTTTTTATCTCACTCGCTCGAGGTATGGAAGGCCTTGAAGTTGAGGGCGCTTCCGGAAGTGGTTCTCCTGTCCTGGCACCGGCCCATGTCGGTTTGGACGGTTTTGCGGTCTTGGGGAACTGTCGCGCTGCCTTGGAGGATACCCCGCCCATAGATTCACTTGAGGATCAAGTACAAGTTGTGAGTAATAAGGTGAATATTACTGGTCTGTGATGGTAAAGTGGAAAGAGATTCGGACGCGTCTCGATCGCGTCGAAGTGACCCCACGCGCCATACATTCAGCCGAATGCCTCCGCCTCCTCTTTACCAGCCCCCTCTTGCATTGGCATCCCCTGCATCCTTGCTTCCTGACATCTCACAAAGGCCTGGCAAGCCAAGAATAACCAGCAGTCGACCTGTACTGGCCAGAGGAATTCTTCGGACCCTAGCTGGTTCAATCGAATAATCCAAAATGCTTCGGAATGCGAGCCGTGCTGCCAAATCCCCCACGAACAGGAGGCTGTTCTCTCACACCACCTTCGGTCCGTCAATCCAGGCTACTCTCAGGAATCGACGGGCATTTGTTGCGGTGTCATCTGTAATTTCTGCTGGATCGCTGTTGTACGTCTTCAGTGACAGGATCCACAACGATTCGGAAACTCCATGGGAGAAGTTTCCCCCGACGAGCTCAGAGATCTCATCATCTACCCACAAGAAAGACACCGACGAGGGGCTCCATACGTTGGTATGGGGTTCTAATAAGTGCGCCTCTATCATTTGGCACATGTCTGTTTCAGCTCGTCTGAGCGTTTCTATATCAGGACCCATATCCTCTTTCCAGAAGGCCAATCTCCAGAATCTGTTCGTACACCTGCGGACGCTGCCTGGCTCAGTGACGTAGCCCTTCGAGATCTCGTGTTGCATGAAAAGCACGCTGCGTGTATTGATGCAAGGGGAGACGTGTATCAATGGGGCGAAGGATTCTTCGACTCCTCGCGAGCTGCAGAGTCCACGAAGCCTCTCCTAACTCTCCGTGGAAAGGTATGTGAGTGATCCCTTCTCCCTCGTGTATAAATTCCAAGCGTTCTTTCGTTGATTGTGTTTACGATTCACGTCGATAGAACATCATAAAACTGCAGGCAACTCCTTCGCGTGTTTTCGCGCTTTCTGCTTCTGGTCGGATATATGTCCTTGCGTCTTCCGTTACGCATCAAGAACTTTCACCTGGCGCTCCCACTCCAGCAAGTACACCTTGGTGGGGTACAGGCTGGTTCTGGGGAGAAGAGGAAGATATTGATTTTGCGGAGATTACCCCCTGTGAGAGACTCGAGTGGAAAGAGAAGTAAGTCGGTGCAGCCTTTGCATGTTTTGTTTTTGGACTCCTAACTCAAACATGATGCGCACAAACGAAGATTCGTATCGATTGCAGCTGGGAACGATCATCTTATCGCTCTTACGTCGACAGGACGGGCGTTCACCCACGCGATCAGTGCCCAGGCTAACGCCTATGGGCAGCTGGGTTATCGAAAGTTCGATATACCAGATCGTGAAGCGAAACTTCCTAATGCAAGGCGCAAAATAGTACTTACTCCAAAGTCCACGAAGGATCCATATGCAAAGTCGACACCCTCAGTCCGCAAGGCATCTAGTGTGGACAATGTAGATCCTGAAGTACCTCTGGATGATAGCAGCCTCGAATTTTCGGACAAGTTGTTCGAAGTTCCTGCATTACGAGGGATTGAAGTGTCCCAAATTGCTGCGGGGAGCCGCAGTAGCTTTGTCAAGACCAAGGCAGGGAGGGTACTTGGGTGGGGGGCTAATGAGTTTGGGTCTGTGGTTGATCTACACGTTCTCTCCGTTACCACGTTGGTCTGACATTGAGCGACAGGCAGATTGGATTGGGTTCGAATGTGACAGTCGACACGGTCACCGTTCCGACTGAAATCATCCTTTGGAGGTCTACCCCGCAATTGATGCGCTCCACATGTGTCGACATATTCGCTGGTAAGTCTGACCACGTTTCTCTGCAGGGTCCGTGGGCTAATTTTATCATGAAAAAGGTGGTGATCTGACTTTCTTCACTGTTGAGCGTGTCGACGGCACCGCAATGCCATACGTTGATGTACTCGCATGCGGTAATGGCCAATGGGGAGGACTGGGGAATGCACTGTACACTAACGCTCAGGGTTCACCGTTACGTGCAAAGAATGTTAGCGGCCTGTACGAATGTGAGTTCCTACCAGCACGCTTTCACCCCGTTTCCGTCAAATAACATTCTACATCACGCGCAGACAGCGAAAAAACGAAAAACCTACAACCTATACACACACGCGATATCTCTGTTTCTCCCACAGGGCATGTCCTCCTCACCCTGGACACCCTTGAACGATCCGGTCCCGGTGGTGGCGGACGAGACTTGATTGTATGGGGTGCAAATTCCGAGTATCAGTTGGGAAACGGCAAGCGAGGGAGTTTGGCTTCCCCGACAGCTCTGCACGTAGATGATGGGGAGAGACTTTTACTCGGGAAAAAGAAGGCTCAGGTGAACGACCTTTCCGGCAAGGTTTGGAAGAAGGAGGTTGAGGTTGAGCAGTGTGCTGTGGCTGGGTTTGGCAACAGTGTAGTGTATTGGAAGATCTGCTCCTGAAGTGGGTGCCCTGGAGACATACGGTCGCTGCTTTCCCTTTATCTACTGGATGTAACCATTGCATGGAATAACCACCGCTCTTGGATTTTTCTTGGGTGGGTGGGCGTCTGGAAGTGTATCGCAACGTGAGAAAACGCGGGAGCAGATGAGGAGAGGAGGGCTGATTGCTTCCCAGAGAGGCAAGACTGGGAAGAGACTCTGCCTGGCTCATGGCAACCTCATGCCTCTTTCTGATTGACATCCATCTCCTCGCTTTTTTCATGAACTGATCGTTCTCCTGCTGCTGCAAAGGCGCAGATCCCAGGAGTACTATAAATCTCGCTTGCTCCCAGCTCTTCCCCTGTGCCCGTGGACACACCCCCTCTTTGCAGTCTCTTGGACGATCATTTTTCTCGGTGCTAATTCTGTAAGTATTCTGTCAGGGCATTCTGTTTCCTACTATGTATCCTTCTCTTCCCCTTTCTTATTGTCCCCTGACAACAGCCCTGAACTGAGCTGATAAACACCTTCCCATCCTCTGTCGTATAGGTTTTCTCTCCTTTCACCCTCAACACTTGTACTCCCTCTCATTCCAGCATCATGTCTTCAACGAGAAGCTCTCAATTACTCTCATCTTCGTCTTCTTTCGATTATCTTTCATCTAATGTGGACTCCAGAGAACCCAGTGATTCGTCCGAATCGTACTCGACAGTCGGCGACGAGTCCGAGGACGAGATCGTCTGGTCTTTCTCTGAGCTCTCTTCTTCTGGGGTAGTATCCCCAGCTCCTCGCTCGCAGCGTGCATTCTCTCCTTCCGTCCCCTCGGAGGACGAGTACATTGTCCTTAGCAGGCCGAGGTCCCCTTCCCGGTATCAATCTCTGACCGCACCAGCGGCTGCGGCATCTCGCGTAGATACTGCATCTATCGATTCCCTATCGCAAGCATTCGGCACCCTCACCGTACGAAGAAGTCGTCCTTCGAGGAAATCTTCCGCGGGTAATAGAGCCCCCAAGAGCCCCTCCTCTACTACGCCATCTGAATCCGCATCACCACCCTCCACTCCTAAGAGACGTCAGAGGAAAAAGAGGGTACCTGCGAACCAGACAGCTCCTGCGAAACCCACTACGCCGACAACACAGCCACTCCAAACAAAGAAAGGGAAGAAGGCTGTAGTTGCTACCCCATCTCCAAGGCTCGTCTCGAAGAAGACAGAGGCTTCCAAGGCCTCCAAGCGGGCAAAGGCTGTTACTACAGCCAACGTCGATAACGCGAGCGAAGACGGTTTCCCGATCGTCGACGACGTTTCTGAAGTGGGTGATGCTAAATCCGGATATGAAGAGGCCGTTCAATATGTCACTCTGTGAGTCGGTTTTCTATATGGCATTTTCCCACCTGACCCATGCAATGCGTGGACTCGTTTTCGATAGTGCGTTGACGAGCGATTTGCCGAAGAAGAGCAGCGACCTCACGCTCCTCCAGGCCCTCATTATCGAACTCGGGTTGTGTCCCGCTCCTCGTTCCTTCAACGGGCTTCAATCTGAATCCCTTCCCCGCTCTCTTCGCGCCGCTAAGGCTTTACTCAAGTCCCACGTTTTCCTCAACGTGCGCGATTACCTCGCAGTGCGCCACAAGGGATTGGATGCTCTTCGGGAAATCATGCACCCCAATCGACAAGCCCTCATCAAGGATATCAAAGGTGGCCGGCGCGTAGGTCGTCGAGTGCCTAGGGATCGGGTCAAGGAATCCGGTCTGGGTGTGTTCCTTGTAACGTGCTATCCGTGAGGTGATGGCCCAACCCCACCGTCCAATACGAGACGCACTTCAGTCTCATCGTGTTTGATGAGCCGTTAGTCTACCTTTCATTTTACCTGTCAGGTTTCTTTTCTCGTGCCATCTTGTGGCGTATCGGTGTATTATTTCCCTCGCGGCGAAGGCAGAGGAGGGAAATTAGAAAGATGCTCGGGGAAGTGGAGAATAATTTTGTGTATATCTACGAGATGGTTCGAGAAAGGTGTGCCTCTAAGGTGAAAGCATTCAATGTACTTGTATCCCTCCCTCCCATTGTTTTTTATGCTTGCTTGTTACGATCCTTCAACCCCCATTCTGACCACTTTTTGGTGGGTGCTTCATTGCCCCTGTTTTGTGTACATAATTTTGGTGTATTGTTTCGACGATTTGTATTGTTTTCTTATACCTTCTTGTGGGACCGGGATTTGTGGTCCGTTGGTTGGCCGTCGGACCTTTCTTCAATGAAATTGAATTTTACGTCTATACGTCCTCAAGCTTACAGCCCACCCTGGATAGTACCCGTATTTTCTACTTCACGAGCTCCCCGTTTGCGATGTGCTCCAGTTGCCTCCAAGTGTCCCCGCTAGCGCTCTTGTCCTCGGTTTGTGACGTCCCTTTCATCACCGTCACAATTGTGACATTCCTCAGAAGGCAACCGTCCAAGTTCTTCCCGTCGCAATTCTGGCTAGTATATTCCCCGAATTTCATTCTCGCCATTGTCCTCACGTCCCATGCTGTGCAACTCAACGCCGACGACTGGGATCAAACTCAATCATCTCACGCAATTTATCTTGACGGAGTGCATACTTGGTATGGTGTCACGATCGGCAATGCCGAACGACCACCTACCGCGGCGTCTTCGTTGGAACTTGGCCGCAGTATGTCACGGTCAACGTTCCCCCGAGTCAGAGGATGATAGACTCCATTACTTGGGATCTATCGATCCGATACGTGTACTTATAACCCAACAACAACTTGCATACCGGTAGTATCTCTATTCTTATCAGCCTCGTGAATCCTCACTATGTCAACGAGTACGGGTTACCAGCTTGAAAAAGGTAGCGTTCGACTTTCGTCCCATATCTGAGTAATCGTGACTGACTCGAGACCTCTACAATTACAGTCTATATTGCTATGGTCCGCCTGGGCACGGACACGCAACCAGGCGAACAGCCCTCCGAGGTTCCATATGACCCTTTGGGCCAACCTGAACCACCCCGTTGGTACGATATCGAGGGCATACCCCCGTGAGTCTATGGACTTGAGTGTGGCCGTTACTTTGCTGCAACTGAAAATCATGAAGCAGCTCTGAAGCCTCTAGACCTGAAACGTACAAAGTCGTCCTCGCGATTGTCCTCCTCATCTTTGTCGCGATCTACCTGACTCTCCAAACGATATTCTTCTCATCCATATACGCCATGGTCGGGCTTCTTTTCACTTATCCTTACCTCTCTCGAATGGACGTCGATTGGGAACCACTTGGTCCATATCGATTATTGCTCTCATTGGCTTGGTATGGCGGAGGCATTCTCGGATTTTCAGCCGGAATTATCGCCTCTTCGGTGTTGGGATTCGTCCTTTTCCTACGATTTTATCGACCCCCCGGAACGGTGCAACGTCTCCACCGAAACCTCTCGGTACTATTCCAACCTGACAGAAAGTCAAAGGCGTTTAATCTCATGTTCGAGATCATTTCGTCGTCCTTTGCAAGCCCAATTGGATATATCGGTATTCGAGGAGGGCCCGTGACGTTCACTTGGAAGATGTATTGGGTAACATGGGGAATATTTTTATTGGGAGCGGTTGTGGTCATCTGCGTGGGCCAATTGTCGAGACTGTGTGTCCGAAGGAGAAACGAACCGGATACAGCACCACTTCTCCGGTAATCAAGGTTTCGATTCCTACGTCCTGGATATGGTTCCATTTGATCGAGATTGTGGAACACAAATTAAAGAATTGGCTATGTACTATACTTCATTGCGATATGTTGACCTGCTCACAATTGACCACCCAAAGTAACCCGTTTTCGACTGAACACTCTATTCACCGAGGTTCCGCGAAGCGACCAAAGCCTCGAACGCCGTCGGCGGAGGGTCATTCCTATTTCTAAGTGGACGGTGATAGTCAAACTCCATTGTCACAAACGTGGCCCATCTCATTTCTGCGCGCGTCCAACTAATATCTCTGAACTCAATCAACATATCCGATGTCCGCCCCGCATCCAAACCCAACCTCTCAACGCTCGTGTTTTCTAAACGGGGCCTTCCATCCGAACAGGAACACCCTGTAACAACCTCGTTGTTTTCTGCAGGTATCCGCCTGGCACACTAACCTAGAGACGACGCGGCAAAGCATCGCCCCGCAGGTATTCTGTCCTCTCAGGTTCAGCTTGCTCGATCGTCAGGGTATTTGACCTTCCGTCCATCCCCCCTCTGTTAGTATTAACCTACTATGCCTTCTCTCAGCGGTGAGTTTAGCCCCTATGAAGGTCTGCCCCGAGTAGTCTGTCTTTGTGTATAACCTCCGTGGTTGACATGGCTTCTGGGGCAGTTGTTGAATACCCACTGCCGACGTCGCCTTACGATCTATCTCCAGATGCTACGCATTCTTTCAACACTTCGCATCTTCAAGAAACTGCGACTTTACTTCCTGCTAATCGACGGTAAGCGAGCCCCTATACCATGCGTTGAACGTCATGTTGAATCAGGTTTGGCGTGGATGGCTTGTAGAAGGCGACGGCTTCAAGCTTCAAAACCAAGTCCAAGTTGGTCCCCGTGCCGCATTATTTTCTGGAGCATCATTGGATCCATAGGATATATCCTCGTCAGCGCGATCCTCACCATATCCACAACACTCTTTACCACCCTATACATGCTCATAGGCCATGCCATCCTCAACATACTTCCACACACCGACCTCCCCATCGATTATCCCCTACTCTACCTCTACACCAAAGTAGGTGTAGCCGGAGGACTCGTCATTGGATCAATCTCGGGCCTCATCACATCCGCCCTCCTAATACTCGCGATCCTCGCCTCCATCTCCTCACAATCCTCGGACGCGAAAGAGGAGATGGATAAAGTCAAACGGAGGGTTAGCGCTGTGATAATCGGTTCCGATGACGGACAGAATCCGTCACATAGCACACAACTAGCTTCATTATCTAGAATGACAGTCCGGAATGGGACGCTACCACCTCAACCTCACGTCGAGACTGTTCCCGAGAACGAGTCTCAACCGAGCCAACCAACGACGACGACGACCGCTCAAGTTATCAACTCCGGAGCAGATGCGATGAGTTGGGCCGTTGCAGGTCCTCTTGGTGTATATGCTCTTCAATTCTACTATGACCACATTCAACCGAGTACGGAGATGGATGTATCGTCTCTCGTTGACCCTCTGCAAGCAGGGATGGCGATTGGATTGGGTAGAATTATCTGTTATACTTTCATCAATGCTCTAAAGAGGAAGACGACCTGAATACCATCTCGCAACAGTGTAACCCTGCGTTTGGTCTTGTCCGTTCCCTGCAAGTTCCCAGGTCCGTTAGATTCTGATGATGGCAGTATCAAGGTGTTCTGCGGTCGGAGGCCAGGTGTCTCAAGGATGTAATAGTAGATGGATTTTATCTATTGATTGTTTCAGAGCATCGCAGACCTGAATTGACCGCACAGAATTGTTCTGGGATGGTGTTTCATAAAATCTTCCCCTTGATATGGTCAAGTAGCAAGCTTTTCTGTCAACCCGCAATGCAAAAGGCCACCAGGTCTTCCAGGTAAATCCCCCGAGTCTCCTACCAAATCTAAGCATCTTCGTTCCTCATCACAAACCAGTCTGAAAACCCCATCCAAATCAACACTTGGACTAAGAAAAGCAAACCCAGTCACTTCACGATTGAATAACAGACACAACAACCACAAAACGATAGTGATGTATATGCAAAACCCCACACACGGACTATACGACGTCAACGAAGGGGGTACCGGTCAGAAATGAACGTTAAGTACAAACGATTGGAAGACAAACAAAAAAACAACTCATCATCATCCAGAGGGTGAGGGTAGAGGAAAGCGCTACAACCGATGCGCCCACGCACGGCGTGTAAAAACAACACTACTACTCCATAGAATTGCCAACTAGCGATGTACCGAAACAGCTATATGCGGCGGGGGTGAACGTCATGAACTTCAACGGAGCCTCGAGGAAAGTGAATAAGAAAAAATGGGGGTAAAGGAGGAGGTTTGCGTATGGGTAAATGAATTGAGTAATAAATGATACGATTGCTTTTCAGAAAAAAAAAATATATGGCAGAATATACGTGTGGGGGATGAAGGGGGGTATACTTCGTGAGTCTGATCCGACCACCTAGAACCAAGCAATAAAAGGCAACAAGATAGATAGAGAAGATCGTACTGTATGATAACGCGTAATTGGTATCATAAATCCCTTGTGCCTAAATGCTAGGGCGAGCGTCGTAGCTTTAGTTGGCTGCAGCGTTATTGCCGCCTGCTACAACGACAGCACCCAAGCCAATGGCGACTTGATTCAGGTTTCCGATTGTGCCTCCAGAGGACAAAGTGCTAGGAGCTGCACTGGCAGCCGCGGCGACTGGACCAGAGCTGCTAGCACTTGCACTGCTGCTACTGCTGCTGGCTTTACCTGTAGAAATTAAAGAAGAGATAGAAATAGATGATGAAACGAGAGTGGAAGATGAAGATGAGTGAGATGAGGAAGATGAATGAGAGGACGACGAAGGTGAGGGTGAGGGCGAGGGAGATGGCGAGGGAGATGGTGTGGGAGATGGTGAAGGTGAAGAAGAGTGAGAGGGCGTGTGAGATGAGCTGATGATGAGTGCGCGGCTGCTGAATGACGAACTGGATGATGCTGATGACGACGACGAAGACTCTTTCGACGACGAGGAACTCTCCTCCTCCTCCTTGGTGCTTGAGGACTTGGGTGTCGGCGTTGGAGTGGGCGTGGGGGTAGGAGTGGGCTTCTTGGTGGTCTTCGGGGTGGGAGTTGGTGTTGGGCTCTTAGTGGTCTTCTTTGTCGTAGCAGGCTTGTCTTCGTCATCGTCGTTACCTCCTCCGCCTCCTCCTCCACCGAAGTACCAGGTACCGTAGATGATACCAAGATCGTGGTTGGCGAAGTAGCCGAAGAGACTGGGAGAGAGATCAAGACCTCCATAAGGACAAGTGGGACACTGGCGGTGCATGAATTGATATTTGTCTCAAGCCGGCGTTAATAGTGGATCATACCTCGTCCATGATGGTTGCCTGGGTGGACTTGCCCTTGTAGGAGATCGTGATTGTCTGGAAACAGTGGGGACCAGGGTATCCTCCTCCGAATTGCTAAAACAAGATTGAGACAAACGTTCCCACTTTCAAAGAATTGAAACAAACCGCAGAGTTCAGTGCAACAATCTATGAATGGAAGGATGAGTATATGCGGCATTTTCCGAGACAGAACCAACATACAAAGTCAGAGTTCTTGTTCACTTTTCCGCAAGCACCCCTTTGTTAGTGGAAAGAGCAAGTTATTGCTCAAGATCCGAATGGCAAGATGAAGGAAGACTTACAATCCGACATCAAAGAAAGTGTAGCGGGCGTTGTCGAAACGCTTGTAGAGATGGACATCTCCACGAGCACGGTGTGCGACCGAATCGTGGCGACGCGCACGAGAACCGTGGTCAGCGACCGCCAACAAGGGAAGGGCGAGCGAAAGGAGAGCAGCTCCGAACATAGTAGACAAACGCATCTCTGCTTGTGATCAATAGAACTTGTTAGGGATAAGTTTGATTGAACTGTGGGGGGTATGCGTTGGGCAGCAAGGAACGTGAGGATGAGCGAGTGACGTTGGCTTGAAAAAGCCTGGAGAACGCGACGAGATGCAAAACTTCGTTGGCGGTGGGGGGGCAAGAAAAGGCGTGTTTACCTGGAAAGAAAAAGGCTCTCGCTTGTTTGGCCGTCGGTCGCCTCCACCCTTCTTTGTTTGGCTCTGTTACATGACAACCACCTCATCAGCCACCGCTCATCAATTGCCGCAGACGTTGCCGCTCACCCGACGACAAATCCTTCCCTTTCTCAGTAAAACTCAGGACCCCGACCTCGCCCACAAGCACCTCGAGCCTTGGCACCGTGCCTGACTCTCCCTCTAAATTTCAACGTGCTCACCATGCAATAATACACGCTGCTTTTGGGGTACTTGGCAGCCAGCGTTCGAAGAGGTTTAAAANNNANTNANNGGAAAAGCAACCTTGGAATAAAACTGTGAATTAACTGTAACCAGGTGTCAGCATCTGCAGCGGAGAAACATACACTGACATCGCGAATCACAAACCACCCAATCAAAGGCGCCAGAGAACGAGAACCTCGGTCAGATTTCACCGTGCTGAGATGGTAACTGCTAAAAAGTCCAAACATTCATCCAATGCAATTGCGACAATAAAAACAGGTGTATGGTATGCGATGGTAAGAGTGAGCATCCTCAACTCTCCTCAAGCTGGGTATAGAAACCGTGTGCATCTCCGAAATCAACAGTGATGGCGCCCGTAGTAAGTTCTCCAATCCTCTATAAAAACCCGTGAGATATAAAAAGAATATCGAGCTTTCGTTCATTGAATGCGGGGTGCCTGGACCACGATACCACCGAGGCCAATAACGATCTCGGCGAACGCGTTGATGGTCCCCGATAGAGCGGCCTCGACTGGCGATGCAGCTTCAGCTGCAGCGGCTGGGGTCTCTG
>JANAWD010000726.1:6386-19122 GCA_027627245.1 Meripilus lineatus | reverse complement strand
CCATATTTTTTTGGAATAACCAATGCTAAGTTTAGGACTGCCTACATCTTCACTCCAAGATGACTGATATAGAATAGATTGGCTTATTTTGCTCACTAATAGAAAGAATCAATATATATTGACTATATCTGTATCAAGATATTTTGACAGAGATCAGTATGATCAATGTCAGAAAGAATTAAAAAATAGAAAAAGGACTGAACACACAGATGATCAAGAGATCATCTAATATCCAAGCTAGTTTAGATGAAATTTTTTTTGTCAAGCAATGCTTATAATCAGTACTCATATAAATCCACCTGGACATCACACCTTCCTACCCTTATTAGGCCGGGATATACTCCCGGTATCCCAGGCTAATTAGGGCAGAACTCTGGCACACCACACACTGCCAGTTAATTGTCAAATAATTCCAGGATTTCCCTCTAAGGAAGGTGGTCACGAGCACTCTGAGCACGGGGGACGTTGCCTTTGTGGTCAAGGCCTTCCCACATGGCTCGGGCATGGTTCGAGGAAACACAATCACTGCTGTCGCGTGGCTTCACACATCAACACCGAGTCAGCCACCGCGCTCGTTGTTGATCAAGCGGCCGTCATTGTTGCCCACAATGACCACGCTTTTTGTAGTGTCCCTCATGTTTTTTGGGCGGGATTTTTTGTAAACAAATATAGAGTATTAAATAAATCATGTATATTGACAATACATCTTTCCTCATGGGCTCACTCATTCTCAATATAAGTTTTTCAAGACGTCACATCAACAAAAAAAATCTATTGTAACGGAGACTGATCATCGCGAGCACAAGTACATGATATGATGTTTACACAACAAGAGGCAGAGACTCTTCATCAAGCTGTTGTCTCAGGAGCTTTGTTCTTGCGTTGGCGAGGACCACGCGGTTTCCCTTTATCAGAACACTGCTTCCTGGTCTTCTTTGCGACAAGTACCATACCCGAGACCAATAGGATGGAAGTTGATAGAGTTGGGTCAGCGGGTGCTGATGTGGATGAGTTGGGAGCCGCAACAATTGCCGGCACCGTTGTCGAGGGTGTCACAACAATTGTTGGCACCGTTGTCAAGGGGGTCGCGACAGCAGCCACTTGAGTTGGGGTGATTGAGAGCGCGTCATGTGCGATAACTGAGTTGCCAGTCTGCACAGTTGTCTGAACTTGAGGCCGAGGACGCGTTTGAGTTTGCTCCAGGGCTGCCTGAAAGCGTGCGTTGGACCACTGCTTGTATTCTTCCGGTGTCAACTTCTGGAATGATGCCACCCCCATCTCCCATGCATGGTAAAGAGTGTCCAAGTCGGTGCATGTGGTTATCGCAGAAGGGGAGCAGAATTTGCTGAGCAGCCACCCCTCGCAGATGATCCCGAACCTTCCTGTGATATCTGATGCAAAATTTGTGTAATTCATGTGATTGACGATGTCAGGCTTGGCGGTGAGTTCTGTGTATGATAAGAACGGGTCACACGACAACAGGAAAGGTCCAGACTTATGAAGTTGTTGGAAGATCAGATCTGCAATCTTGTGCTCAAGAGTGAGAATGTCTTGTTGATAGTTTGCGACAACACCTGGGTTTTCTGTCAATTCAATGGATACAGAAGGATATCGAGGATGGACATACCCTGGATACTGGAGATAAGATAGGCCTCAAGTTTGACTCTGAAGTCAATTGCCGTTCGGTGGAATACAGACTCAAAGAACGATGACACACGATCAGATGTGACAAAAGTTCTAGGTTGTAGAAAATCATCTTGACCCGAGCGAACGGCGATGAGCAATGCTTCTGTGCCTGTTCATCTATGAAGTTCTGCGACCTGCATATCATTAGTAATGATATTCAAATAAATGATGTCAATATGAGCCACATACCATATTTTCAATCATTGTCGAGTTTGCGCGTGCATCATGGAATGAATTCAGAGGCACATTCTAAGTAGCAAGTGCCTTCGTCGCACGGAATTCCTCGAGTTCCTTGGCGGAATCCTTCGTCGCTTTGAATTTCTCCTCCGCAGTCATACCCTGCCACTCCTCATGGAGGTTGTGGGATATGCGTGTTGCACCTTGAAGCCGGTCATCAGAGGACTCATCTACAACAATCAGGGTAAGTGTATAAAGTAAGATATAGTATTTTAGATATACCTTGCGTGCTATTCTTGTTGTGGCCATAGATAAAGGCATTCCAGGGATTGACTTTGCGCTTGGAAGTCGTAGTATATCCGTATTGAATAATCATCTGGAAGTAATGGTCGGTATCGTGTTGGGAGAACACGATCCTCATGGTCTCGGCTTGTTGCCAAATGACCTCGACCGCCTTTGCGAGAGCTGTGTTGACTTCATCGTGATGTTTGTCACAATTTTCCTTGCGCTCGGCTTTTTCGGCTGGTGTGAGCTTTTTTCGAGTACGCGAGATCAGCCTTTCTGCAAACGAGGCATGGCTCTTGACTAGCTCAATGCGTCTTTCGAGGTGGCTGTACTTCTCGATCGGCGTGTTGGAGGCTTGGGATCTCATTGGCGGCATATTATCTGCAGGCGTTGGGGTCAGGGAGGAGGGGTGGGATGCGTGGCTCAAGTTTTCAACCATGGTATCCGAAGAACAGCCCGAGTTTCAACTTTCGTGACTAACACTCAAGAACAAACAAGTCAATAAGTTGGGAGATGAGGCGAGGATGTCACCCACACCATCAATCTTCTTGCGTTGAGTCTCACACAGGGGGCACGTGCATGATGTCAGAGGTACTCGTATTCGGATGGCAGTCAAATGTCTAAACATGATATCAAGAACAAGAAACAATATGTTGATAAACAACACGGAATAGGGTCAGTCAACATGAATCATAACAAGTTGCTCATGGTAGTGGTGACTCCCTCCTTCCTTCATCATCTCATTCCAGAACCAAATGGCCTCACCAGCAGGCATATTGTGCTCGCCCATAAGATGTATAAAATACTGGGCAGTCCCTGCGCTTGCCCATACAGTGTGAAGTGCAAGAATGACGGAGACCTCGTAACCAAATAGATCAAGGTGACTGTCGATGGTCTCGCCAAATGAAGGAACTTCAACTGATGTGCGTCCATAGACAGCACGTCGACGAGGATTAGGTTGGCCAGATGCGTCCCGTATATTGAATTCGTCTACCAATATCGTTAGATCTCCGAAAGCAAGAGTTCACATAAGAATGACTCACATGTTGGAAATTCATGAAGGACTTCATGAAGCCTGCATAGCTGGTTTCGCATGCGACCTTGTGGTGTTTGACGAGGGGGGGCAGGACGATTGTTCATTGCCTGAGCAGAGATTTGAGGAGAGAGAATGACGGTAGTCGAGGGGCCTGTAATTTTCTCTAAGTTTCTCACCAGGAGCAATTACAATTACTGCGATCACTTACCAGGCTTTGCGGTTGGCTAGTCACAGTTTGTTTTATGGCGACTGCCGCGATTGTGCCCTGATGACATATTGCTGGTTGTGATTGATGACTCTGATATGATCGACGATCGTCATTATGGCTGGGAAGAAGGTGGGGCTCGAGCTTCTCCATCAATATCCAGTTGTTCAAATCCGTCAAGGAATGCTCGATTATCCAAGATCTCCTGCTCTTTAGCAGCGAATGCATTCCCACCCTTCGTCAAGAGGAATTGAAGTGCTTCAGTAAATGACTGGAAAGATGCATTGCGGCTTTGGTCTGTATCGTTAATGTCATCGTATGCATCCCGCCTATTATTTCTGTGAGTGCAACATCCCATTAGAAATACAATCATCCTTACCATGTTAAATAGATCGTTGAAGTTCCACTCCTTCCATTGAGAACCGCATAGAACATCTTACGCCCAGGTAAGAGGTTGCGGAAATGGACACAAGCTTCGATCCGAGCGATAATTGTTTGTGCATTCTCTGAACAAGAGTCCATAATCATCTCATTCAGCCGAAACACAGTTGCCGCCTCATCCCGTGTCTCGCATAACACGTTGATAGGAAAACGAGATCGGCCAGGTTCAATACTGACCTCGGTCCTTGGCCAACTAATCGAAAGTGAGTGAGATTTTTATTGATCAGATCAGATAATCTCACTTGAATATCTACTTCACAAGTGGAACTACGCGAGGACGTGCTCCTCCCAGTATCGCAACATAGGCAGTCACCAAAGTAACTCCAGGTTTGACTGGGACATAGAGAGGGGGCATAGCAATCGAGTTGGAGGATGCAGATTTGGGATTCAGTCAAGGTGAGATGTGAGTCGCTTTGCACTGAACGGTGTGGCACTCACCAGCCCCCAATGCAGCTGTATGCTGTGCCCGAAGTTTCAGGGACATGCCATATTGGATACCCCAACTCGCTTCAGTGTCCAATTTGTGCTTCTATTTACCATTCAAGGCATCCATATTGGCATCCGTACTCGGTTCAAGGTAGCATCTGTTGCCAAAATGTAGGGAAACCGAGTACCCTCCGTTTGCGAGTTGGTTCATTTCTTGCGCAACTGATCGTCTTCAACCTCAACTTCCTATGCCCTCTCACAGAACTCGGGGGGTCTCGCGAAGGGTTCGCCAGACAGTTCTGGTCCCGTATCCTAGGACAGCGATAACTGGTCATGCAGGTATCACTATCACCCTGGTTACTCAAAATCTAGGGTAAAAAGCTGTCGCGGCAAAGCGTGAAAAGGCTTTGAACAGGGGCAAACTCAATCATCAAGGTACGTATACCCATGAATATTTTTGTGGATCGGTTCTCAGTTTCATACAACAAAGGCTTGAGTGACCAAGCACAACAAGCCCTTGCTGAGTTATCTGGCAATGTCTACGATGACCCCGATCCCTTTAATGATTCTTCCCTCATCCACGATGAGGATATTAATGTTGTTGCACAAAATGAGCCCCTTTTATGTGCCATCCGCGACATTGCATCTCAGGAACAGTACGTCGCTTCTATTTTTCAATGGTCAGGTACCTTATTTGACATATAATCTTAGTTGGCGAAGTACAGCACTTCCGCGGATGTGGGCCCATCGTCGTCATCAAGAACTTGATCGCTGGAANNNNATCATGGAACCGCTCATTGACGGCTATCTGAGATGGTCAGCATCTCCTCCTCCTCCTCCTTCTCCCCCTCCTGAAACTCTCGATGATATGGATGAGTCAATGGACATCCCATACACAGTCTTCGTCTTTGATATCTTTCTGGGATCGCGGTCCATCACACACTCCCGGCATCCCGAGAGTATATCACCTGCTNTNNNNTNNATTTCANCNNGNNNTCCTGGTCAAAACCCCAACCAGTCCGAATGTTGGGATCTCCATCAAGACCTTGGAATTATTCCATCAGATACGCCTGCAAAAACCTTCAATGAGTGCCAAGGCCTTTGCAAAATTACTTTGCGATTATCACAAGGTATGTTTCATTACCCTTATTGGATACTTTCTCTCACTTTGTAATCATATAGGTTCCGTTCTTTCGATATCTCTCATACACAGTATGGGACACATATGAGCGTTATCTGCTCATTCTCCGGGAGGTTGATAAGCGCGTTCACAAGGCTCTTGGTTGGGACTCGCCCAATTGGCGGGTTCTCAATGCATGTCATGCATGCACATACAAGGTACCCGTTGTATTCTCAAGGCTCTTGACAACGACAACTCATCTACAAATATGAACACAGATCCAAGACGAACCTCCCCTTCAATTTTCTCAGTTGTGGGCGCTCGACGGCAACAATAGCTTGAAGCGCATGGCAATGCTGGAGGGTCGCGAAGTGTCCAATCACCGAAAACTCTCAGACAGTGATTATTTTATTCCCAGGGACTATGTCCACAAATTTGCGAATAAAGTGGCTTTATGGAAGGCCCCACCAGTTGATCCCGATGGATACAACAAAGGAGACGAGTCAGTAATAGAAGAAGCGGAGGGTGGAGACCCGACCGATGGAGAGGAGGGCTCGAAGATAAGCGACTGTGCTCGAAGTTGGAAAGCGGCAGTGTCAGATGAGAAGAAGAAGATGTGGGGGATGTTTGACGAGTCTGGTGTCTTCATGAGCGCGTGCCGCCATGGCTTAATACTATGGATCATTGACATGATAAAGAGCGGTGAATTGTAAGTTCATTCAGTTGTTCTTGGCCCCTGTGTCTTAATGTCTATGATTTTTTAGGACGAAGTACCCACTTGCAACAATCGCCAAAGTGATCGAAACTCTGGAGCCCTGTTCATGCGGGGGATTTGATATTGGATGCCGCTTTCAAGAGACCGTCCTATCATCATCCCTCTCACAGGCTTTCCTCGCGAATAAATGCACCCTCTGCGTCAACGCCTTTCATGGTTATATGTACGTGTACCTATGTCAACTTGTCCATCACCCGAGTGTGATCCCCGGCGCGGGGCTTGAGGATTTCGAGACAATGGAACGAGTCTTCAGTTCCTCGAATCAACTCGCTCCTATCACTCGGTACACAATAGCTTTTCGACACCAACTTCTCATTGAGTTCTACTTCAAGCAATGGGATCAGGACAAGTACCTGAATACGGGGACATTCATCAGGAACAACTACATTCAAGCGCTCAAGATCATCAATCGGGACACTTTGGTTCTCAGCAACACACTTTGATCCCTGTCGATCCCCAAATCGCGTCTTGATGATTGGGAAGCCGAAGAACGCCTGTACTTCCAGAATGTGGGAAAGGAAGATGCATGGGATACCTACGCAGTGGCATATGTCGAGATGCTGCTACTGCTGCACGCGGAAACATGGTGAACAATTTCTTTCAGAGTGTCCCTGCTGATTATGAATACACCAAACCCGACCAAGCCGCAAAAGAGGATAATTCGCGAACTTTGCATCTAGAAACCAAGCGGCACCACGCAAACGAGCGATACAACCAACTATTGCTTGATGTCATGGAAATGGAGCTCAGGATGGGTATTCAATGGTGGCAGCCAAGCCACCCATGGTATCAAGTGACACAGAAGTACATTTCCCAGCAGAAGTACCATCAAGCTTTGAACAAAGTGTATCGTTTAGTCGTTCTTCGACTATTCGAACTCCACAAGCTCAATCTCTCTCAAACTGGTGAGCCGTCTCTTATCACTTTTGCTTTGTTCAAGAGTATAAGGTTCGCACCCATATTTCCCAGTCACTTCAATGTCGCTGCAAAACAATCTGTAAGGCTGTCACTGACTACAACGAGACTGCAAGCCGACTTTCACCTCCTTGCCCCCCCCTTGATTGGTCCAAAGTCTCTGACTACCGCTTTATCGAAGAGTTTACACTGCTTCAAGAGTCCCGCACGGATCTTTCCACTCAACAATGGTCTGTTACTGCAAACCGGGAATATGTAAAGTTACGCCGACGGATTCTCCGCGCAAAAGAGGAGATCACGCGATGCGAGGTTGAGGCTCGTCAGCTGCACACGGCTATTCTGGATGAGGAACGGCACTTCAAGCAAGTCTTGGCACAGCTCCGGTTGTCCCAAGACACCATTTTTGTCGCTGTTCAAGATTTTGTCTCACGGAGATTGCGGACCAATGCATGGGTCCTCTCTGACTTGAAGCAGATGTTCTCTCTGGAAGGTTTTACAGGAGATCCGACGCCTGGGCAATCTGTATTGCCCATATTCCGCGAAACATCTCACACCTCTGGGCCTCAATCCTCCGCGGTGGACTCGCACACAGACACAGCAGACCTGGATCATCTCCCAGAGACTGATGTTGATGAGATGGATGTTGATGGCCTGATGAAGAGGCACATGAGAACATCAGCAGGCTGGAGGAACTGTTTAATGTTCTTGAGCTTGCTTGATTTATCATTTTTAAATTATCCGCAATTATTTATGTACATTTTGTATGATTAATCACTCTTTCTATTTTTTTAATTTATTCCTGAATTATTGTGCAAAAAATCCGGGCCAAATGTGTGAAGGACAATGAAAAAAATGTCGCCGCTGTCGCTAACAGCGATGATGGCAACAAGGATAGCGAACACGGTGGCTGACCCGGCGCTGATATGTGAAGTCACGCGACAGCAGTGATCGTGTTTCCCCGAACCATGCCCAAGCCATGTGGCAAGGCCTTGACCACAAAGGCAACGTTCCCTGTATCTAGTGTGCTCGTGACCACCTTCCTTGGAGGGAAATCCTGGAATTATTTGATAATTAACTAGCAGTGTGTGGTGTGCCAGAGTTCCACCCTAATTAGCCCGGGATACCGGGGGTATATCCTGGCCTAATAAGGGTAGGAAGGTATGATGTCCAGGTGTATAAATCTGCTGATATTCTATGAGTGAGATGTATATAGAAGCTAGAAAATGCTAAGGTACTCAGAGGTATAGATTTCAGAGCCACTGTAGATTTGATATAAAGACTTGCTAAAACATGTGTTTTTTACACGTCAATAAATTTGATATATTATCTAGAGTTTGTGTATCAAAAATCAGGATAATCCAACGTGTTTTGGTATCTCTACAAAGAATGAAAGAGGATTGTGGTGAAAAATCACTGTTTCGACCATATCAAGTTTAGATGCGGTCCAATAATTATATAAATTACATATTCTAATAGCTATTAAAGATACCTTTCTGACAGTATTTTTTTCATGATGATCCGTCCAGTGGTTGTTTTCGGACTATCGAAATATCATTTTTGTAGCAACTGATTCAGAAGCAGGTTGAGCCACCGACAGTCTATAATACATAATAGATAGCTCAGATTGCTTCTATGAATAATCCTCGATCTAAAAAAAGAGTATCCCATTGTGACTATTTGAGATATCCATGAAGCAAAGATAGATATTCTATAGAGTCAGATATATTATCTTTTCTGAGGCATTGTATTTAGTACTTTAGATATTCCAGTGAGTCTAAAGTCACTTTCTAAGAATTTAAATATTAAGATTTAATAGATGATGACTTTTTATTAAATTCATTATATATTCTGAACTATTCTTCTACAAGTTATTTTTAAATCTTCAAAACAAATCAATCTAGAGATATATTTTCTCTGACAAATTTTGAAGGTAATATATATATATATATATTACTAGAAGCATTTTGAAGCTCACTGTATCTATTTTCAAACTTTTGACTATTCTATCAGATATTAAACATAGTTTATACAAGATAAAAAAATACTCTGTATTCAATATACTTTTGAGAAATAAATTATTAAAATGATAATATATTTAATAACCAAGACTATTATAAATCACTTAATCAATTTATATTAAAATTATACTATCAAGAAATAATTTTTCAATACTAACAAAAAAAAGTAAGAAGGACCCCTAGCACCTAGTAATAAGTGGGATACCCATCCCTGATTTCTGGTCATCCCTAGATGTCAATCCTAAATAATGTTCCTACCCATAAGGGCAGGCTAAAAAACCTACTGGGCAAGCAGTGGCCTGTCCACTATTTGGAGAGCGCCCATAGTGCCCATGCCCATCTATCTGTTAGATAGTAAAGATCAATTGTTTCTATTAGACTAATAGATAGGGTATGGGGGGTACCTGAAGTGCGATTATTAAAAATATTCCAACATAATAGGACAATATCTATAGATTTCTGTGAGATTTGTGTTAACATTTTAATCACAGGAACTAAAAGTCTGGATATTAAGCTTCTAGAGATTTCTCTATAAATCTCAATATAGTCCTGAATAAAATATGTAATCCTCTAAAGTCTTATAAAATCATTGAAAGTTAATGATAGTAACAGAGGATTTGCTAAATATTTGTCATAGAAATCTGGCAGTTTCATCTATAATAGTTAATATCAATACAATATCAAGGCCAATAAATCAAGACTATCTACAACCACATAGAATAAAATAATCTATAGTAATCTCTGATCTCTAGATTATTTATTAAAATCTATTAGTAAAAACTACAATTACAACAACAAAATTAAAATATAATATCAATAAACAAATAAATAAATATACCCATAATAAAATCTATATCAGTCTGATATACCTATTATATTCAAAAATATATCTTGTAGTAAAGTTCTACTGGATAGAAATAATTTAGTTGTCAAAGTATTAAATTATATAAAATCTTATTAGTGAGATTCTAAGAATTAATATAATCAGCTCAAGGAAAATAACAAATATAAAAAAACAAAAAGAAAGAGAAAAAGAAAGAGAAAAACAAAAACAAAACCAAAAACAATGAGACTCCACAAGTATGGTCATGACTTCTTCTACTAGAGTTCTGTTGATCCTCTCTGTCACTTCATTCTGCTAAGGAATGCTTCCGACTGTGTGCTCTTTTCTGATCTTATGCAACTTCATGTAGTCATCTCATTCTGCAGAGAGATATTTTCTACTCTTGTCATCTCTCAGGGTTCCAATTCTCATCTGAAAAAATCTACCTTGCTTTGGGGAGAGCTTTAGAGTACTTTGGGACACTTCAAAGTCCCCAGAGAAAGGTATATTTTCTCAGATACTTTTGCTAAGGAGATTCTTAGTATAAGCTCTATAGATATGAAATGTCTAAAATACTTCACTTTCTAAGCAGCACCACATAATAGAACTTAGTAGCATTATCAAGGAAAGTGATCCAGTATCTATAGCCTTAAATAGTCTGAGTTAAAAGACTATAGATATTAGAGAACATAAAATCAAAGGACTGGAAGTGTATGAAGGCCCCTGCTGGATAGAATTCAACGTGAGAACAATTGATAAATTAGTCTCAGAATCATGTACTCAGAAGTCACCTTAGTAACTAAGATATCCAGATGGGACTAATGGACTGAGGCCAGACTTGCTAGTTCAAAATGTGGCTCAGGTTTTAATAAACAGTATGCTTAATAAGTGGCATGAGAGTATAGTGCCTTTTACATGGTCAAAACACAATCATGAGGGCAGAAGAGTTTGACCCTTTTAGATGTCTATAGCTTCATGCCATCATACAAAAACAAAAAAATGCTAACTGCTAACCCTGAATTAGGGCCTATTTACAGGCTCCTGATTGGCTCACAAGGGTTAGAAACTCTTTCTGCTCAAGTGTAGCCTTAAGACAGCTAATTGTCTATGTCTGACCATATTACTTTCAAGTATAACAATTGCCAGAAGTGAATGGTGAGGGTTTTTTCTGACCTTACAAGGTAGATAGTAATTAAGTGCACTTCAGTATTACTTATCAAATATCAAACTCATATCACATGCATTGGTTAGGGTGAGAAGTAAAGATAGCACTAATCAATTGAGACAAACAAATAGAATTTTGTACATTCTCAGCAACTAATAGCAACATCAACCAACTAAGCTGAGAAAAACAATGAAAGTTATAAAACAATATACAGAGCTGTTACTATTGGAGGAAAAGATGAAGCTCAAAATGGAAAGTTATAAGATGATAGAATCAAAGAGTTGGCAGATGGCCAAATTAGGAAACAAATAGACACAAATAAAGGATTGACATATAGGATATTGTAAAGTGAAAATATATACAAGGTAACAAGACTGTATGTACAAGGCATCAAGAAAATATACACAAGGTAACAAGAGCTTGCATGCAAGGCATGAGAGAGAAAGTTAAGAAGGCTACCAGTCCAGAAGGGTAACTATAATACAGAGAGAATATAAAAAGCTATCATTGCCAATTCTGATGAGTACTGAATGAAAATAGGCATCAAGATCTGTAGATAGCTCATCTCTTGGGCCTGAGATTAGTGCCTCCAACATATTCTTTATAGCATTGTTGTAATATAAAGTCATGGTATATAAGCACACCTGCACTAAGAGAATGAGCAAATAGTCCCTATACTACAATTTTTTGTCAGTATTTAGAGTTTATTACAAAAAGATTATTAATACTGTCTATTCATTTCCAGTTATGTTATTGTGGGGAATGAAGGACATAGGTCTAATCTAATAACCAAATGAGTTTTACTATAGTATCAGCTTAAGAAAAACCTACTGTAAAGGAGATCCCCTTAGGAGGTAGAATATCCATGCCACTGACAACCTTAATAAACCTTTTGGGATAGTACAGAGGATCTTCATTGTCTGTTGCTAACTGCTCCAGTATTAAGGCATTGGGGATGAGTTTATCAATCCTCTCATACTTGATGTGTCCTTTACCACTAAAGTATCATACAAAAGCTACCTTCAACTTTGGTTCCAAATCACTAGTAATATTGCCATCCAGCTCAACGTTTGTAATGAGCATTACCTGCTCTATGCTTGTTACCTGCCTTTCCAAATAGCCCTTATCCAACAGAGTGGCAAGTGAAGATCAAAGTAGCTAAGATGTAATACTTAGAATCCATTGTCTATAGAAGGTTAAACATATCTTGAAAAAGAAAGGAATACTGTATGAGATCCTCAGATCAAACCTTCCTGAAGGCTAGGGCTTCTGGTGTATTGTCAAATCCATGATAAGATTGGCCTGTCAAGGCCTCATACTTTAGATCATCTTATAAAGTCTTTATATTCCTTCAATTTTNTATATTGATAACTCAGCTTTCTATGTAGCTTATTATATAGTTAGTAGGAAGCTTCCAACCTTATCAAATATGTACTATTAATACTATAGTATCACTGTAAAGCCCTATAAGGTTCTTTATGGTCAAAGTCCCTGAGGTTTCTAACAAATCCAAGAAGGTAGAAGGTGTTAGAATTTTCCAGCGCTTTCCATTGTGTTCCAGTGTCCTGTGACTCGGCTTACTCATCGTAGTTGTACTTTCTAGGACATTCTTCATGGTTCACTCGGACTCTTAGACAGCCAGTAACTATTCTTCNTCNTNCNNG
>JANAWD010000725.1:0-19142 GCA_027627245.1 Meripilus lineatus | reverse complement strand
TGTCCAAAGTATGATTGTTGACTCGAATTGAGATTAATGAAGGAGAACTACCTCAAGGCAACCAGAGCTGCGCAAAATGAACTTGACACACCCATCTTGATTTGTTACTTTCTGATGACTTCTCCCTGCTTGGAGTACAGTGAAAGGGTAGGGTTAGGTTAGGGAGGAGCAACGACGAGCGAAGCGAGAGTTGCGACTACAAAAAATGCCAAATGCAAGGGGAGAACAGACAACAGGCTGGGGATACCCAACCACACCTGTTTCGCCTTATATATGGCTCATCAGGTCTGTTTCCAATCGGACTAAGTCCGGAATCCACAATGGACGACTAATGTCGTACCATAATACAATAATTACTAAGGAAGGCTTGGCCCCGAGACGGGTGCCAAGACTACTTTACTAATCCCCGAGTCGGAGCATGACTAAGTCCGAGTCGGACTGAGTAATCATGCTTACCAAATAGGTCACGTGACCTAGAGAAGTCTACGGTAGAACGGAGCGCTATACCCGGATCATTGAGGGCCGGTACGGCCCGAAATGATCCGTTCCACGTGGCGTCATGGATCCTAAACTTTAGAAGTTAGGATTAGGGCTTAGCTTAGGGTTCGGTTAGGCTTGGGGTTAGGTTAGGGTAAGGGTTCGGTTAGGGTTAGCTGGTAGAACCAATTCCTTAGTGTGTTAGACGATTAAGTCAGTCGACGAGTACGTACGGTTAGGGTTTAGGGTTAGCTCGTTTTGCTTGATGCTGGTCGAGTTTCCTATCAAATATCGTGACATCTAATGATCTAAAGATGACCGAGTACTACGTCAATTATTGTGGGATTTCGCGAAAGGGCCAAACCTTTGTTCTGTACAGACGAGTCATGTTGTCGCGCCAGGTTCCCTTGGGAATGTCTGTGGGCCTCCCTACAAAAATGGGAGGTTACGAAACGCAGAGGAATGTACTAAACGGAGTCTTAGCTTGGGCCGATCGCACCTAGAGTCTATGCTCTAAGCGTCTTATTGCCAGGGTCGATCAAGCCGAATGAATGGTTTTGTTCAGGGGTGAGGGTGAGCGCTGATGTAAGTTACCACGGGTGAGTCTGTAATCAAGTACAGGGTCAGCTTGTTGGGGCTAGCACCGGACTGCCCGGCCGTAGGCCGGGCTTCTGCTGGTGTACCTTGTGAATTAACATCAGCCTGAGGTAGATTCCTAACAGGTCTAACAATATTAGTCTCAACGGGAATCCTATGCTCTAACTCAGTGAAGATAGCCTTTTTCCAAAGACTTGTGAGGTTAAACAGATTGGTAGTGCGTTTGCGACTAGTAATCAGTTTAGCTTTGTCACCAAATAATTTATTTGTGTCCAAGATTTCCAGAAATTCGCCTTGGGGACCCCTTACTTCCTTACTAAATTCAGGAAGCACGGCNTACTCCTCGACGTCTCTCCAGCTCTCAGGCATTGGGATTGGACGTGANAAATCTCTTGTCACAAAATCCCGGCGGTCCATATGTTCCATATAATACCGCCAATAGGTGATCATGCTATCTCCAACCTCTTTCGCGTTGAANTAGTTCCAGACTGGGTTAAATTCGGTTTTCAATACAAGGATCTGCATTGGTGCTGCATTTTCGTGCGCGCTGTTATCATTAAAGCGCTTGATCCATTTATCCTTGGCATAGTTATTGATCCAGGATTTAACCAGATTATTCGGGTAGCCTCGTCTTACATAAAGGATTACCAAATCCTTAAGTGCTTCCGTGTACGAAGATATTTCGGAACACAAGACTGCTAACCGTGACATCTCACCTAAAAAGGTTCCTCTTTTTACGTCAAGAGGATGAAAAGATGTCCATGGAACTCTTTCAAGATGGTTATTCGCCTTCCGGTACGGTCTCCACTGAATAGTGTCGCCTATGCCCCGGAACAGAAACATGTCTAAGAATTGCATGTGCTGCGAAGAAACCTGCCATGTAATTTCACAACCGTCGTATGATATTTTCTCTTGAGCGATCTTGAGTGCTTCTTCCTCAGAGGAAGCGTATATGATCGAGAGAATATCATCGATGTAACGTCCATAAAACGCGAAGCGTTTGTCTTTTAGGACTTCGGCTTTTTCCTCGAAGTGACATCCATATAGGTTTGCCAGGTCGGGAGAGTCAGCGACTCCCATGGCCAAGCCTCTCAGCTGTAGCCATTTNTTGCCGTTATATTGTGAAATAAGCTTAGAGTTTCCCACTCTGATCGCNCGGCGGAAAAGNTCCGCNTACGACTTAAGTTCATACCCTTCAGGAGTATCAGTGTCGAAGAACGGTTCAGGCCACATTTTNTACTTGAGCCATTCGTAAGATACGATTTGTAAACAGCTGTCAAGTGGAATGTTTGGATAGAACGCTACGACATCACCGGACACAAAGTACCACCGGTGACGTGGGAGNATTTTAAGCTTGCTCAATTTTATCGCCANGTCTTTAGATCCGTGTATAACGGTAGGCGCCGCTAAGATAAGCGGTTTGAGTTCTTTNGACACGAATTTCGCACATGGGTTCATGAGGGCAGAATGACATGGCACAATAGGCCTAAATCCAGGAGGATTCTTATGGATTTTAGGAATACCGTAGAATTGTGGAAGGNTCCAGTCTTCTTTTTCACCTGAGGGAAGTTTAGAACTCAGGTATTTGTGCAGTCCGATTTGTTTTAATGACGTAACTTTGCTGGCNANGCCAACAAGGTTAAGTATCTCGGTTCGTGTTTCACTTAAGATGCGATGACATTGTTCGTCAGTGATACATTGGTAATCATTGGCGTTGTTAAGCATTTTAAGAGTTTGATCCCGGAGCCAGGTGCGCTTAGACACCGCGATTCCTAGGTTCTTGTCTGTAGGTGTAACAACGAGGTCGTTGTCAGACAGGAACTTTTTTGATTCGGGCAGGTGATGGTTTAAGCGCTTGATGTGGTACCAACACCTCTTCATCGTCAGGGATTTTGGCGAGTTGATTTCTCATACAGCGCCTTCCTTGACGAATGCCCTCCTCTAAATAAGTCGGTAATGCAGGTCCCTTTTCATCGGAGTGATCTTTGGGGACGGGTGCATAATCTGGGTCATAGGGATCAAGAAATCCAGGCTTCATGGCTCGTTCAAAATTCTTACGAATGCGATATTCAAAATCGCTCCATGCTTTGAGTATTAACTCTGTGCTAGATTTCTTATAGAACATGTATCTCATGCCAACACTTAGTTCCATTTGTATTTCAACTGGGATGACGACACCTGGTGACTTATGTACTAAATTCTTGTAAGCGGAACTCGTCACTATGTTTGACGGAGTATTCAAGATTAGTAAGTTCACGGCGAGGTCAGACGGAATGCGCAATATACAATCCGGCAAAGATGAGGGGACTCCATAACGGTACTCTGACCAGTCTATGTTACAGAGGGACGGTCCTACAGTATTATCTACTTTCGTCCTTTCCCTTTCCCCTTTCCTTGCTGCTTCCCAGCGTTGGCCTTCTTTTTGCCAGTCAAGACTGCCTTCTTCTTCTGAGAGGAAGGGCCCGAAGCCTTCCGACGCGGCTGCTTGGATGCAGGCTTGGGAATGTACTTGGGTGGAGTTTTGAGCTCCGCAGCTTTGACCTTTCGTCCTTGATTGTTCTTGGCCCTAAGAAACANNTCAGGTGNGGGTTGGAGAATGTAGCGCAACTAAACGCAACTTCAACCATTTCCTTNTTCAAGGACTTGAGACGAGACGCTATTGCTTTGTCTATCATAGACTGCATGGAAGGACCAGCCTTCGCAACGTCTGCCATCTCGATGTCAGCTTCCTTGACGATGGAAGCCTTCTTCTCGATCTTGATCTGAAGAGTTTTATTCTTCATCTCCTGGATGGTGACCAGTCCCGACACNATGGGGATGACTGATTCGAGAAGGTATCGGTACTCGAGCGCCTTGGTGGGGGATTCGACATAGNTGTCAACCGCAAGCTCTCCAGAGGCTTGTACGACGAGGTTGGGGATCCTGAAACGAGCCCTGATGTCGTTCCACCTTTCGGTGATGATGGGGAGTAGATCTGTNAAGATCTTCTCNTGGCTGAGTGCCGTCTCGAGAAAAGCAAGTTCGTCTTTTTTACCAGATATGGCATTATCCAGTAATTTGCCTTCGTACCCTGTTACCTCAGTGATGAGGGCAGCGTGGGTGGCGGCATGACCTCCTTCGGCGGAGGCCTTGACGAACTCTTTCGAGTATTGGATTGTGGGTATCTTCACCTTGAGATAAGGTGGGATAGAGCCATCAATCTTNTGCTTCTGCAAACGCGTTAAGGAAGCCTTGGCGGCAATCCTATCTAGCTTATTCGGCATTGCGGCCCCCGCAATGCTGATCTCGTTTGATGGCATTGCGGCTATTATCAAATTCAGATCGGCATTGCGGCTCCCCATCAATCTCTCCGATCAGCATTGGGGCTTCCCATCAATTCGCCGAGTGCATTGCGGCCCTTATTTCAAATTGAGATCGGCATTGCACTCTCCCATCAATCTGCCGAGCCTTTCAATATATATCCATCAATCCACTCCATATATGGTAATCCCTTCACTGTCTACCTCTTCCCCTTCTCCTTAGCCTCTCCCTCTTCATTATTCCAGTCTGGGGGCAATTTCTAATGACTGTTTATCATACGAGACATATAAAAAACATAAGAAGACTCTATCTGTATGATCAAGTCATATCCATCAATTCACTCCATATATGGTAATCCCTTTACTGTCTGGCTCTTCCCCTTCCCCTCAGTTCCTCTTCCTTCATTATTCCGGTCTGGGGGGCAATTTCTAATGACTATTTATCATACAAGACATATAAAAAACATAAGAAGACTCTGTCTGTATGATCAGAACTGAAATATTTATCAGGAATCCCAGAATTCTCCACCAAAATATCCAGTTCGATAGGTTTCTATACCGATCTATGCATGCAAATAGTAGCACACAATTAAATCCTGGTACCATCAGGTAGTCATAAAGAATAGAAATACTTCTCCTACTCAGTATTATTTATTCTGAATACACACTACTCCAGAATTCTCCACCAAAATATCCACTTTGATAGGTTTGTATACCGATCTATATGTGCAAATGGTAGCACACAATTAATTCCAGGTGACATCAGGTAGCTACACAGAATAGAAGCAATTCTCCCACTCAGTATTATTTATTCTGGGTACATACTATCCCCGAATTCTCTACCGAAATATCCAGTTCGATAGGTTTCTATACCAATCTATACATGCAAATGGTAGCACACAATTAAATCCTGGTGGCATCAGGTAGCTATAAAGAGAAGAAATAAATCTCCCACTCAGTATTATTTATTCTGAGTATATATCGCTCCAGAATTCTTCACCGAAATACTCAGTTCAGTAGCTTTCTATGCCGATCTATACATGCAAATGATAGCACACAATTAAATTCTGATAGCATTAAGTAGCCACAAAGAGAACAAATAATTCTTCTACTCAGTATTATTTACTCTAAATATATACCTCTCCAGAATTCTCCACCGCAATACTCAGTTCTGTAGTCTTCTATACCGAACTATGCATGCAAATAGTAGCACACAATGAAATTCTGGTATCATCAGGTAGCCATAAAGAGAAGAAATAAATCTCTCACTTAGTATTATTTATTCTGAGTACATACTGTCCCACAATTCTCTACCGAAATATCCAGTTCGATAGATTTTCATACCGGTCTATACATGCAAATGGTAGCACACAATTAAATCCTGGTGGCATCAGGTAGCCATAAAGAGAAGGAATAAATCTCCCACTCGGTATTATTTATTCTAGATACACACTGCTTCAGAATTCTCCACCAAAATATCCAGTTCGATAGGTTTCTATACTGATCGATGTATGCAAATTATAGCACACAATTAAATTCTGATAGAATCAGGGAGCTACACAGAATAGAAGTCATTCTCCCACTCAGTATTATTTATTGTGGATACACACCACTTTCAAACTCTCTACTGAAATATCCAGTTCGATAGGTTTCTATACGAATCTATGCATACAAATGGTAGCACACAATTAAATCCTGGTAGCATTGGATAGCTATATACAAAAGGAATAATTCTCCCACTCAGTATTATTTGATTACTGGAGTACACACTGTCCCAGAATTCTCCACCGAAATATCCAGTTCGATAGGTTTCTATACCGATCTATGTATGCAAATTGTAGCACACAATTAAATCCTGATAGTATCAGGTAGCATNAAAAAGAGGAATAAATAACTCTCACTCAGTATGATTTATTCTGGGTACACACCGTCCCAGAATTCTCTACCGAAATATCCAGTTCGATAGGTTTCTATACTGATCCATGTATGCAAATAGTACCACACAATTAAATCCTTATAGCATCAGGTAGCTCCACAGAATAGAAGCAATTCTCCCACTCAGTATTATTTATTCTGAGTATATACCGCTCCAGAATTCTCCACCGAAATACTCAGTTTGGTAGCTTTCTATGGCGATTTATGCATGCAAATAGTAGCACACAATTAAATCCTGGTGGCATCAGGTGGCCATAAAGAGAAAGAATAAATCTCCCACTCAGTATTATTTATTCTGGGTATATACCATCCCAAGTTCTCCACCGAAATATTCAGTTCGATAGGTTTCTATACCAATCTATGCATGCAAATGGTAGCACATAATTAAATCCTGGTAGTATCAGGTAGCCATAAAGAGAAGCAATAAATCTCTCACTCAGTATTATTTATTCTGTCTACACACAGTCCCAGAATTCTCCACCAAAATATCTAGTTCGGTAGCTTTCTATGCCGATTTATGCATGCAAATAGTAGCACACAATTAAATCCTGGTAGCATCAGGTAGCTACACAGAATAGAAGCAATTCTCCCACTGAGTATTATTTATTCTGGATATATACCACACCAGAATTCTCCACTGAAATACTCTGTTCGATAGCTTTCTATGCCGATTTATGCATGCAAATAGTAGCACACAATTAAGTCCTGGTGGAATCAGGTAGCCATAAAGAGAAGGAATAAATCTCCCACTCAGTATTTTTTATTCTGAGTATATACCGCTCCAGAATTCTCCACGGAAATACTCAGTTCGGTAGCTTTCTATACTAATTTATGCATGTAAATAGTAGCACACAATTAAATCCTGGTAGCATCAGATAGCTATATATAATAGAAGTAATTCTTCCACTCAGTATTATTTATTCTGGATATATACCACACCAGAATTCTCCACTGAAATATCCAGCTCAGTATGTTTCTATATCGATCTATGCATGTAAATGATAGCACACAATTAAATCCTGGTAATATCAGGTAGCTATCAAGAGAATGAATAAATCTCACACTCAGTATTATTTATTCTGGGTACACACTGCTCCAGAATTCTCCACCAAAATATCCAGTTTGATAGATTTCTATACCATACAAATTATAGCACACAATTAAGTCCTGGTGGCATCAGGTAGCCATAAAGAGAAGAAATAATTCTCCCACTCAGTATTATTTATTCTGGATACACACTGCTCTAGAAATCTCCACCGAAATATCCAGTTCAATAGATTTCTATCCATCTATCCATGCAAATTATAGCACACAATTAAAATCCTGCTAGAAACAAGTAGCCATAAATAAAAGCAAGAAATCCCCCACTCACCATTATTTATTATTCATATATACCAGCTTGAATTCACTATCAAAAAATACATTACAGTTTATTTTCTGCTAATTGTAATATGCCAATAGTAGTACATCATTAAATTATAATGATATCAGGTATTTACAAACTATCTATATATAATATAAGTTGCCTCTTTGTCTTGTTCTCATTTGAGACTTATAAACAATAATGAAGGTCCTACTTATATCAATTCTATTTATGAATCAGTACAGAGCTCTTTTTTTATCTACTTTTAAAACTATCTTATATTTTATATTCTTCCATTATTTATAGTAATATTAATCTCAATTTTTCTCCCTTAAAACCTCAGTCCTTGGACTACATCTTTTATCTCTTATATCAATAATTCATCTCACAGCATTTTCTTTGCCAGTTGGTTAATTAAAAATAATCACAATATAGAAATTGTAATATCACAAAATGATATATCTCAAATCCAACACAATAAAAAAATTCACATGTGACTACATCAATCTACTTATAACCTTTACGATATCCTCTACCATCATAGATCCACTGTTCATAATCATCAGCAAGGAACTTCTGAAGAACATCAGTATGAGTGTTGAGCACCCATGAGACCCTTCCAGGGGTAACAATATCCGTGGGTTGCTTGAGCAGAGGAGCCCAAGGGAGGATGGAGTGATAAAATGCATCAGAAAAAAAAATAACAACATCACCCGGGGAATACCTAAAAAAGATATCATCAGAGAGGAAATACAAGAGAAGGAACATGAACACAACTAACTTAAACTTCATCCTTACATCTGGTAGCACCAACTCCCCGCCCTCAAAGGCACCGCTACAAAAGATAGCGCAGAGGTAGTCCTTTCGGTCACGGTGCATCCGCGCCGTTGCCTTCCACAATGTGACCCGGTTAAAGAAAATCCCTCCCTCATACCCGGTTTCATTGTAGTCGGATGATGCCCAGTGACCACGGTCAAAGGCAATTTTTAGGAGTTGGAATTGTTGGGGAAAGAACCATTTGATGTAGCGTGAAATAAGGTCCTGAATCTTCCAATCTGTGTGAGTCAGATGAACAATACGGTCCCTTTCGGCAGTTGATCTTCCTAAGAGAGCCGCCGAAGGACGAACTCTCTGTATGTGAAGCATCAGAATTGTATCAAATGAGGTAAATGTCATAAGACTCACATCAGGATGTCCCCTTTCTGTCCAGTATTGGCAGTCATGCCGCACCCCCTTGGGTTCAAAACGGATGATGTTCGTCCCTGCCACTCTATATGATACGAGGGGCAGTTGCTGGTCGAGTTCGTGTCGCTGATCACCGGAAGCGAAGTCGATCTCACTAGGAAACTCGTGTGCGAGTCGCTGTGTATTGATGTGCTTTGCAAGTAGTGCCCGATCCTAAGGACACTGGTGAGAAAACACACAATTATGCCATACAAAAGAACTCACTGGGATGTTGTCCCGGACTTTGTTACCCTCAGCATCATAGTGATAGCTGAGGTAAAGAACGGCTGGTTGATGGTTTGCGCCAAAGAGGAGGGTTGTCGTGGTACGAAGTTTAAAATTCGATTTGGTCATCTTGCGCTCGATCTTCTCAGCCCAGGCCAAATTCTTATCTGAATGTGGCCGGGATCTGAGAGCATCCACGTCGATATTTGTGTAGATACATCCTAAGATACCTGATTGAGCTTAGTGTTACAGGAGAATGCAAGAGGGGTGTACCTTCATCCCGCAGATACCTTGCCGTCCTCATCACCTGGTGGCCATTGCTCCGCTGGTGACCCTTCATCTCTTTGCTCACTGCCCCTCGCCGTGTTGGATCTATTGCACGGCTGAAATGGCTTGTTATTCTTGGGTTATGTTCCGAGGCATCCACAATGAACACCTGCAGGTCATCGCTGGCACTCTCGGCAATGCCACTACATCCCCGCGGAATTGTATCCACGGAGACCGAGGAAGATGCAATGTTGGTCTATCAAATGGTTAGAACGCATATCATGGGTAAGGGGCTAAAGGGGGAAACTCACACTTGATGCACTATGACACGCAATCCCCGAGCATGCTCTGAGTAACCCCTCCTGCTTCTTGGTTGCTCCGCGCACACGGACCATCGCGCCCGAGATTGGTGTTGACCAGAACAGGGAGAGATGGGCGATTATTGTCTTGTATATGCAAGTGGATTAGAGATGTAACAAGAATACACTGGTCAAGCAATTATGAGTACCGCCGAGATGGTCGATGTCAATCTGGGATGTCACGGTGGAGGAGGAGGAGGAGTCGATGGTGGAGCAGACGCGAATCATCAGCCTCCACTCCCCTGGCAGCGTCGGCGTTCAATTGTGGCACTTTCACACGCAATCAATGACTGACCCGAGTAATGGTACTGCCTCACACTGCTCACTTCACCACAATCCTGGCTTGCTGCTCTCATTTTATACACCTTGCTACCTTGTATTCAGTACTATCACCTCGACTTCACCCTACACGAACACATACCTCTGTGGGTAACTACTCGCCATGATGATCCTGCTAGACTTTCGTTGGGATCATCGTCACGCAATCCCCTGCTGGTTGAGAGAAAATTGCGTCTGCAAACAGGTGGGTCTATCATTTGTTTCATTCAGTAATGAGCGATACTCACAAGATCTTATTTGCAAAGCAGTTATTATCCTTGTTGCCAATTGTGTCGCCTTTTCACTGGCTCAAGCACGACGGACTCCATCGCACCCCATGAAGACATACGAGGCCGACGCATGAGAGATCATCAGACGTGTCGCGGAAAGCAAAGAGTGGGTGCAAATATCACTGGTGAATGCAGTGGTGCGGAGCAGGAGTGTCTAAGTAGACCTGAACATGGTCAACACATGGTGTCTGTGAAAAGAACGGCCAAGGACAAAACAGTGAGCGGTTCCTCACCTTTACTGTTTATTATGTAGCACAATGTTGTGCTATTCTGTGTATGCCACTTTCAATAGATATCTCCCAAGGTATTGTTGCGTGTCATCCCCTGGTTCGCGTGTTATACATCCGAGTCGCTCGAGCATCTCATTTGAATACCCACGTATTTTTTCCAACCCGAACGTATCAGTGGCACAGGGCCACTGCATATCACCAAAGTCCTTGCGTAACACCCCATTATGTCATTTGCTGAGCGACCGGAAGGTCCTCCGTTCTCCTTGTGAACCGTTCCTCTGATGAATCTAGTATTTGCTGCACGGTCTCCATTCCTTCAGCAGGGTATGCCTTCCATGTACACTAACATAGGTGTTCACAATGACCGCGAGAGGGTAGGCCGTCTTACATTGTGAAAAACCTCACAAATGGACGTCACAATCTCGCCAAGAAACATTGGACTCAAGATGTCACCCGTTCCAAAGAACAGACCATGATGCTTTGATTGCACACCTTTGTGAGTTTCCCCCCGCCTATGCATCTCTTCACGCCGCCAATCCATCCGCTCAGATCCCAACGTCATCCCACATCGTGTGATCGTGGTCGTTGACACAATCATGATACTTCAAGTCTAGGGGGTTTGATATGGGGTATTTCACCGATACATCTTCTGCTTCACGCCGTCGTAGGCATGTACACTAGTATCCACTGTTAGATGCAGATACTCGACGCTTTGAGTAGGTGCAAGTATGGTATCGACATACCGCGGTCACACCACGGCACAGTAAATTCTTGCAAACTTGGCCTTGCTGTGTCTGATATTCGTCCTGACATGCCAAAGGTACCGCACGACTGAGGCAATAGAACTGAAACATCGTGGTCGTGGCCCCGATCCACGTCGGCCATACACTGATTCCACAGATATTAAGTTTGGAAGACAACAGAGTGATCGTTCTTACCTAGAAAGAGTGAGAAGTATTCGTGTGACATCAATCAGCCGGCGATTGACCATACTCATCACAGATAGGAGACACCAACATCTCTGGCCCAACTGTGGGGCCCATTGTGGCCGTTATGCTCCGAGTAGGATCGGCACCAATGACCATCCTTGTATTAAGCTACAGTGGGTTGCTTGTTCAGAGTCTTGCTACTGCAAACCGTACCACAACATTGCTTGGTTGATAGTCAGCGGCCCACTCACATAGGTCGCTGTTCTCCTCCAACACACCAGGGCAATGTAGCGTCCCAACTTTCCTCGCGACACCTCTCACCACCATATCCACAAACCCCCCTCCACCGCCGTTTCAACCTCCGTCAATGCCCCTTGAAGCGCCGTATATATATATTTGCTCCCCTTAGGTGTGCACATCGCACCATTTGTGGGTGGACAAAGGAGTTGCTTTCTAGTTGAAAACACAGACGCTCTGATACCCAACTCATGATAGATGAGAATCAAGTAGCGTTTGCTGGCAAGACATGTTTGCCGCCATTGATCTTCGTGTCATAATCAATGTCAGCGCCATCATGTGATGTATGCTATTCAATTCAATTCAATTCAATACAGAGATACAGCGAGTCGTTAATGTACATTTTTGGTCGCGAAACTACACACGAAGAAAGAGCAAGCCTGTCGCAATCAGATAGAATTGCTAACACGTTGATAGAACAAACTAATTTCACTTCTTGCTTTTCACAGAAATTGACACGCCCTGTTCGGGTGGAAAAAGACTCACCGTCTCTTGCTCCTCCCCAACTAGCCAATGATCTTCTTGACATCCAGAGTCGTACCAGAGGTCACCCTACTTTCTAAACTCAAACACCTCTTCAAGTGTTCCCTTGTTCGCACCGTATACACCCAAGATTACATGCCATATAGTCGAAGCGTGGGTCATATGGCGAAGACGTGGCGTTATCGTTCCAGGGCGTTGCCGTGAGGGTTAGGGGGAGACACTGGTAGGCCGAACGCGGCACAAGGCCGTATTAGAAACGCAGCATATGGGTGTGTGGTCGCTTGGTAAGCCGATGTACTGGATAAGTCGTTCAGTGTGTAATGGATCGGGTCCAATTCATGGAGGAGATCTACCTCACCTTGAAGCAGGCTTCCCCTTCGACATCGACACCTCAAATTCAAGCAGAGCATGTCGCTATGACACTGTCAAATGTATGTCCCACTACAACTCTCCATATGCTTCGTTAAACGACAAAAGAACATGATACATTTAAAAAGAACAAACGCACCACATAAGTCTTGACCCTCACCAGCGTGGCGAAGCACCAATGGATACTTCGGGATCCCAACTTGACAAGCCCCTGTTTGGTGGGCGAGACGGTGTGATGTCAGCGACGTGAATAAGTCTCCTTGATCTGGCCAGGAGACCACAATGTGCCTGGATTGTCGGCCTCGCACGGTGAGGGCGAGGAACTGTTCATCTAGGCTTTGCAATGGCCCGGGTAATATGGTCGGGATACTTTGTGGAGCCATACCCGACGTGGAAAGTGTCGCCAGGCCATGCGGTGAATGGAAAACCACCAGTACATGACCGACTTGTGCGCCAGTATGTGCACGTCGGGAGCAGGTGAATGTAGGACGTGCAAATGGTTGATAGGATGTTCAGTCGTGAGGCATACCTTTGTAAACTTGATCAACCCCCAACTGCTGCGTCTCCCCACTTCTCAAATCCAACGCTACCGATGTTCCACTATTCGTGCTTGTCATCATCGCAGAACGGTCTCAAGAGCAATCTGCGATGAGACACGGAGTAACCATTCAGCCATGGGCACGACCGACATCGACGGGTCGGGAAACAGGAGGTTGTTCGAGGGCAAAACGGAGTGAGACTATCTCTTGGGCACTCACTTTATGTCGATTCCCGACCCAGCACCTTCCTCATTGCATTCTCGCGCTTCAACACCCCCCTTCCAACCCAAGTCTTGGCTACTAATATGATTTGCGGTCGTTTGGAATGACGGTCGAAGCCGAGCTTGAGACCGCCCATCACTTTGGACAGTCCAGCATTAATGGGTGTCGTTCGCAGAAGGGCGTGGCGACATCTTGACATATGAGA
Source organism: Meripilus lineatus (assembly GCA_027627245.1). Classification (NCBI taxonomy): domain Eukaryota; kingdom Fungi; phylum Basidiomycota; class Agaricomycetes; order Polyporales; family Meripilaceae; genus Meripilus; species Meripilus lineatus. The sequence continues at coordinate 5,514 of JANAWD010000725.1, read as the reverse complement.
ACATCTCACCAGAGATGAACAAACAGAACAGGGTCGATCATGAGAGATGTTGTCCAGAACAACATCGAGGACCAACAGAGTGGGTACATACCAGCAACTAAGCTCGCCACACGGATGTGAACGAGTCCGTAGCACTGCTTGTTCGTCCTCGCAGTTGAGAACTTTGGCAAAGTCTCACATTTCAAGCAATCTAAACGTAAAACAAGGGGAAACCATGAAACAGCCCAACAAACATATCGAAGTTGCAACACTTACAGGTTTTGCTGTCCCGCTAGAAAACGATCGCTTCGAGGTGCACTGGCGGACGAGAAGTAGGGGGTGTGAGGGTCCGTTGAACTGGTCGATCAGATGATGGAAATAGCCAACAAAATGTTGTCCACGGTTCTGTGGGCCGTGACCCTGTTAGAGTGTTGACGATCCAAGGACGAGCACCGAAGTCCGAGCCTGAGCAAAACGCCACCGCCCGCGTGAGAGTCGCGCCACACACGTGGCAAAATGGTTCAAAAACCAACTCACCACCCACAAGCTCGCTGGCCTTTCTTTTCCCTCGACTGCGAACGTCTCAGCATGCTTAGGGTGATATACAACAGGTGAGTACTATCTAGCTTATTCGGCATTGCGGGGGCCGCAATGCCGATCTCGTTTGATGGCATTGCGGCTATTATCAAATTCAGATCGGCATTGCGGCCTCCCATCAATCTCTCCGATCAGCATTGGGGCTTCCCATCAATTTGCCGAGTGCATTGCGGCCCTTATTTCAAATTCAGATCGGCATTGCGCTCTCCCATCAATCTGCCAAGCCTTTCAATATAGATCCATCAATTCACTCTATATATGGTAATCCCTTCACTGTCTGCCTCTTTCCCTTTCCCTCAGCCCCTTCCCCTCTATTATTCCGGTCTGGGGGGCAATTTCTAATGACTGTTTATCATACAAGATATATAAAAAAACATAAGAAGACTCTGTCTGTATGATCAAGTCATATCCATCAATACACTCCATATATGGTAATCCCCTTACTGTCTACCTCTTCCCTTTCCCTCAGTCCCTCTCCCTTCATTATTCCAGTCTGGGGGACAATTTCTAATAACTGTTTATCATACAAGACATATGAACAACAGAAGAAGACTCTGTCTGTATGATCAGAACTAAAATATTTATCAGGAGACTCAGCTGTCCTTATTATTCCGGCCTGGGTGACACTTTCTAATGGCTGTTTATTCTACAATAACAAGTTGTCAGCATTTATTCTCGATCCATACTACTCCAGGATTCTCTCTTGGAATATATCAGAACATAGGAATAAAAATCTGTCGAGATTAACATATATGTGTCACAAAAGAGACAAATAGAATTACTCCTATGGAAAACACAGAGACTGCACTATCTAGCTTATTCGGCATTGCGGCCCCCGCAATGCTGATCTCGTTTGATGGCATTGCGGCTATTATCAAATTCAGATCGGCATTGCGGCCCCCCATCAATCTCTCCGATCAGCATTGGGGCTTCCCATCAATTCGCCGAGTGCATTGCGGCCCTTATTTCAAATTCAGATCGGCATTGCGCTCTCCCATCAATCTGCCAAGCCTTTCAATATAGATCCATCAATCCACTCCATATATGGTAATCCCTTCACTGTCTGCCTCTTTCCCTTCCCCTCAGTCCCTCCCCCTTCATTATTCCGGTCTGGGGGGCAATTTCTAATGACTGTTTGTCTTACAAGACATATAAGAAGACTCTGTCTGTATGATGCATTCTCTACTTGGTGTCACCAACAGGAGCTCACCTATCTCAGGACTTTGAGTCCGGTTTATGCGGTCTGTTATGTCGCCTTCAGCGTTGATTCGCAAAGAAACCGGATGTGCCTTTCTGAGCACCTCGTCCTCAATGTTGTACTTAATCGCCTTCGTGCTAAACGTTTCTTCCTTTGTACCCAGGACCTTTGTCATCCAAGATATGTCAGTCGAGTCTTCCTAATTCCTGCCCTATCTAGCTTATTCGGCATTGGGGCCCCCCAATGCTGATCTCGTTTGATGGCATTGGGCTATTATCAATTCAGATCGGCATTGGGGCCCCCCATCAATCTCTCCGATCAGCATTGGGGCTTCCCATCAATTTGCCAAGTGCATTACGGCCCTTATTTCAAATTGAGATCGGCATTGGGCTCTCCCATCAATCTGCCGAGCCTTTCAATATAGATCCATCAATCCACCCCATATATGGTAATCCCTCCCCTGTCTGCCTTTCACCCTTCCCCTTCCCCTCTTCCCCTTTATTATTCCGGCCTGGGGGGCCATTTCTAATGACTGTTTATCATACAAGACATATAAAAAACATAAGAAGGCTCTGTCNGTATGATCCAGANATGTANAAAAACATATGAATGCTCTGTCTTTTTGATCAGAACTGAAATATCTATCAGATGACTCAGCTGTTCTTATTATTCCGGTCTGGGNGGCATTTTCTAATAGCTATTCATTCTGCAATCTCAAGTTGTCAGTATTTATTCTGGATANACCCCAGTANGACTTGCANAAGAGCAAAANGACCCTGTNGCACATTTAACAAATGACAGTCTACAGAGCCACAATGTACACTAAGGNATTGAGGTGAAGGTTCTTTTTGTGCTCCTTTTCCCCTACTGTTCNACGCAAACCAGAGTATCTATTATGAGATATAATGTNGGTGAATAATCNAGAAGATTACAGTATGAGATGCACTTACCTCATAGTACTGACACCATGATGCTGCNTTCCCNTCATGGCTGTAGTTNCCCTATNAGCAGAAAGAGTGAGCATTGAGATAACCTTANAAAGTATCTTATACCTTGTGCCAGATTTTTTATGCATGCCAGTGTNGGTGNCGGGCTATACAAAAATCAAGCTTGNATTAAAAGCAGAACTACTTAAATATGAGGTNCATTTTGATCTATACATGCAAATAGTAGCACACAATGAAATGCTAGTAGCATCAGNTAGCCATANANAGAATNGAATCAANTCTCCCACTCAGTATTATTTATTCTGAGTANANNCCGNNCCAGAATTCTCCACNGAANTANNCAGTTNGNTAGNTTTCTATANCGATCTATGCATGCAAATAGTAGCACACAATTAAATNCTGGTAGCATCAGGTAGCTANANAGANNAGNANNAANTCTNCCACTCAGTATTATTTATTCTNNGTATATACCACTNCAGAATTCTCCACNGAAATACTCANTTTGGTAGCTTTCTATGNCGATTTATGCATGCAAATANTAGCACACAATTAANTCCTGGTAGCATCAGGTAGCTACANAGAATAGAAGCAATNCTCCCACTCAGTATTATTTATTCTGGATATATACTGCTNCAGAATTCTCCACCNAAATATCCAGNTCNNNANNTTTCTNTNCCGNTNTATGCATGCAAATAGTAGCACACAATTANATCCTGNNNGCATNAGNTAGCTACATANAGAGAAGGNNNAANTCTNCCNCNCAGTATTATTTATTCTGNGTANANACCNNNCCAGAATTCTCCACCGAAATACTCAGTTNGGTAGCTTTCTATGCCGATTTATGCATGCAAATGGTAGCACACAATTAAATCCTGATAGTATCAGGTAGCCATAAAGAGAAGGCATAAATCTCCCACTCAGTGTTATTTATTCTGAGTACACACCGTCCCAGAATTCTCTACCAAAATATTCAGTTTGATAGGATTCTATATCAATCTATGTATGCAAATAGTACCACACAATTAAATCCTAGTAGCATCAGGTAGCTACACAGAATAGAAGCAATTCTCCCACTGAGTATTATTTATTCTGAATATACACCACTTCAGAATTCTCCACCAAAATACTCAGTTCAGTAGCTTTCTATGCCGATTTATGTATGCAAATGATAGCACACAATTAAATCCTGACAGAATCAGGTAGCTACACAGAACAGAAGTATTCCTCCCTCTCAGTATCATTTATTCTGGATACACACCACTTCAAAATTCTCTACCGAAATATCTAGTCTGATAGGTGTCTATACCGATCTATACATACAAATGGTAGCACACAATTAAATCCTGATGGTATCAGGTAGCCATAAAGAGAAGGAATAACTCTCCCACTCAGTATTATTTATTCTGGGTACACATCGTCCCAGAATTCTCCACCGAAATACTCAGTTCGGTAGCTTTCTATGCTGATTTATACATGTAAATAGTAGCACACAATTAAATCCTGGTAGCATCAGATAGCTATATAGAATAGAAGTCATTCTTCCACTCAGTATTGTTTATTCTGGATATATACCACACCAGAATTCTCCACAGAAATATCCAGCTCAGTATGTCTCTATATTGATCTATGCATGTAAATGATAGCACACAATTAAATCCTGGTAGCATCGGTAGCTACACAGAATAGAAGCAATTCTCCCACTCAGTATCATTTATTCTGAGTATATACTGCTCCAGAATTCTCCACCGAAATATCTAGCTCAGTATGTTTCTATGCCAATTTATGCATGCAAATAGTAGCACACAATTAAATCCTGACGGCATCAGGTAGCCATAAAGAGAAGGAATAAATCTCCCACCCAGTATTATTTATTCTGAGTATATACCGCTCCAGAATTCTCCACCGAAATACTCAGTTCGGTAGCTTTCTATGCCGATTTATGCATGTAAATAGTAGCACACAATTAAGTCCTGGTAGCATCAGGTAGCTACATAGAATAGAAGCAATTCTCCCACTCAGTATTATTTATTCTGAGTATATACCGCTCCAGAATTCTCCACCGAAATACTCAGTTCGGTAGCTTTCTATGTCGATTTATGCATGCAAATACTAGCACACAATTAAATCCTGGTAGCATCAGGTAGCTACACAGAATAGAAGCAATTCTCCCACTCAGTATTATTTATTCTGCGTACACACTATCCCAGAATTCTCCACTGAAATATCCAGTTTGATAGGTTTCTATACCGATCTATGTATGCAAATAGTAGCACACAATTAAATCCTGGTAGCATCAGGTAGCTACATAGAATAGAAGCAATTCTCCTACTCAGTATTATTTATTCTGAGTATATACCGCTCTAGAATTCTCCATTGAAATACTCAGTTCGATAGCTTTCTATGTCAATTTAGGCATGCAAATGGTAGCACACAATTAAATCCTGGTGGCATCAGGTAGCTATAAAAAGAAGGAATCAATCTTCTACTCACTATTATTTATTCTGGATATACACTGCTCCAGAATTCTCCACCGAAATATTTAGCTCAATAGGTTTCTTTATCGATCTATGCATGCAAATCATAGCACACAATTAAATCCTGGTAGCATCAGATAGTCATAAAGAGCAGGAATAATTCTCCCACTCAGTATTATTTATTCTGGATGCACACCACTCCAGAATTCTCTACCGAAATATCCAGTTCAGTGGCATTATATACCGATCTATGCATATAAATTGTACCACACAATTAAATCCTGTGAGAGTTAGATAGTCATACAGAGCAGGAATAATT